>JAODAL010075778.1:0-13863 GCA_025379985.1 Phyllomedusa bahiana | reverse complement strand
AAATTTTGGACGAAAAGGGTTTTTATGACTGTCCGGGCAAGGGATTTCCCCACCACCGATTTAAGGCGGCCAGCATTTTTCCAACCTTTATCGCACACCACCTTGCCGGCACAAGGGTTCTTGTCCCCCGGGCCCCAGCGCTCACTCTCGTTTTCGGGGAGAGCCTCCACACCCTGACCTGTGTGGGGAGGGTCCCCCAAAGACAGTTTAATTTTCACACCCCCTGGTTTCCCTGGGCACTGATCCCCCAAAGGACCGGGGGGAAAGGGGCCTGCACCATCCCTGCGGTTTTGAAGACGGCCCGAGCCTAGAGCCCCGTCACCCCCAAAAAACACCACCCACTCACCCAGGGCTGTCCGGGGATATACGGCCTTGGCCGTGCTTACTTTCCAAAGTGTCGGGGGGTCAGATGGACTTTCCGACACAGTTGCAGCCAACCGTTAAAATTTTTAGATGCACGGGCGGGGCCAGGGCAGGCAAAGAAATGCCTGCTCGGCATTGGTAATGGGGGCAAGGCAAGGGCCTGATGTGGCGGAACCCACCTGTTCCCCAGAGAAAGAAACTTTCCAAGGCCAAAAGCCGGGGCAATGCCGACATTCAGGCTTTTTGGGTTTGGGATGGCTTGGGTTAAAGTGTTTCTTCTGCTCCAAACCGGGAAAACAGAAGGCGCTGCTAGACTGGCCACTGTACTGCATGCGGTCGTCAAACTGGGGGGAGGAAAGGGTAGGATGGGTCTTTTGGTGGGGCTGGGGGGTTTCTCGGGGCGACGGTGGGGGCTGAACGGAGCTGATCCCGATCATGACTCTGAGAGCATGGGCAGTGAGGGAAAGTTGGTGGTGGCGGGGAGGAGGGGCGGAGAAAAAGGGGGGTGGGGCATGGGTTGGGAAACCCGGCGTCGGTCTGGCCTTTTTTTTGGGCCTGGTTTCCTCCATTTTAACTCATGCATTCGGCATTGATTAGACATGTTTTTGGTGGTTAAACACCTAAAATTCTTGCCTCTCTTAGGTTTTCGGCAAAGGGGGCATTTACATCTCTGGGTGAAACGAGGCTTGCCAAAGAAGGCCCAGGCTTGAGAGGTCCTGGACCTTTTGATGGGATAACGAGGAGCGGGGTTTGCGTGCCCGTGGTGGCAAATAAATTCAGGGGGACTTCTGCGCCCCGCCCTCTCCCTTTTTGAGGGGGGACCCATTGACACAACCCCAACGTCTTACCCCGCCCAGTGATAAAAGCGCTCACAACAAATTCTCTGAAAAGCCCACTTGGATCCGCAAGTCGTCATCATAACAACAACAAGGGGGGACTTGTCGTCCTGACATTTCTGCATCCAGGAGCTGGGGGCTACAAGAAAGAGGCACGAACGTTCCGACCGCCCGGGTTTTTTTGCCGATTTACCGGGCCCCTTTTTTCCTCCCTGATACACAAACGGGGGTCAGAGTAGACAAAATAAACCTTTTTGGGCCCCTTGATTTTTTAATGCCTTCGACCCCAACCGCATTTTGTCATCAAAGAGGTTTTAAAAAAAGGGATTATCCACAGGGTGGGTACACAAGACTTTTGGGCTGCCTTCGTTTCATTTTGGACGGATGCGATAGCTGGAAAAATTTGTCCCGGAATGGGAGGACGGGAGAAGATGCTGGATGCGGGTTGCTTAACCACTGAAAAACAGATGGCGACGCTGTTCTTTTACGGTTTTCACAGGGCCCGACCCGCATGACGGGCCTGACGGCCCTCAACCGACGATCCGCGGGCATGCTTGGGTTGTCGCCAGCACTGGAAGGGCACCTTCCTCGACCTCTACCTCCATGCCTACCCCCCTTTTTGCTCGCTTCCCACCTGATTTTCGCTCCATGTTCGAAAGATAAAAATTTTTGAGAAGGTAGGGAAAGTTTTGTAAAGTCTCTTATTAAAAACGGAAATACACTATTCTCAAACCCCTAAAATCAAAAAAAAATTGCTGATTCAATTGTAAGTGGCAAGGTACCTCGTATCAACAAAGCTTGATCTGACCAAAAGTGAAAAAACACATTGTCGGTGAATGTTACCGGATATAAAAAGGTGAGCGAGAGAGAGATGTGCGAGCGCACAGCGCTACGTACCGTGTGGTGACTTTACAAAATTGCTGGATTCTAAATTTTAAGTGCAAGGTACCCTCTATCAACAAAGCTTGACTGACCAAAAATTGAAAATAAAACCTATCTGTAAATGTATATCTCTATAGCGGATATAAAAGGTATTTTTGGCACCTATCAATACAACCTGTGGTGACTACAAAATTGCTAGGATCAAATTTAATGCAAGGTACCCTCTATCACGGAACTAAATGCTTAGACTGTACCAAAGTGAAAAAGCACCTATCTGAAATGTATATAGTGATAATAAAAGGAGTAATCTTTGGCACCTTTCGAATAAGAAACCCCTGTGGTGACTACAAAATTGCTGATTAAATTTAAGTGCAAGGTACCGTCTATCAACAAAGCTTTGACTGACCAAAAGTGAAAAAAACACTATCTGAAATGTATACTGACCTAATAAACGGAATTTTTGGCACCTAGCAATTCATACGTGTCATAAAGTGACTACAAATTGCTAGGCTCACAATTTATAGTGGTAAGGTACCTCTACAAAGCAAAGCTGTGACTAACCAAATGAAAAAAACACACCTATCTGAAATGTAAAACGGATAATAAACGGTATTTTGTGCACTTATCAATTCACGTATCTGTGGTGACTACATAAAGTGCTGGATTCAAATTTAACTGCAAAGTACCATCCAAGTCAACAAATCTGGGAACTTGGCAAAAGATGCAAAAAACACCTATCCTGAAGATGTATATTGATAATAAAATGTAATTTTTGTGGCACCATTCAATACACTGAGGATGACTACAAAATTGCCTGGATATCAAATTTTAACTAGCAAGGTGGGCTCTATGCAACAAAGCTGGCCGCAGCCAAAGTGAAAAAACACGTAATTGAAATGTATACAGAGATAATAAAGCAGGTTATTTTGGCACCTATCAATACAGCCTGTGGTGACTACAAAAATTGCTGGATTCCAATTAAAACTGCAAGTGAAACCCTCTATCATCAAAGCTTTACTGATCAAAGGGAAAAAAAACACCTATCTGAAAGTGTACAACTGAAAAAAAAAAGTGGAGTTTGCACCTAACAAACAGACTCGTACTAGAAAAGATCTGTATCCAATATAAGTTCAAGGAGCTGCGCTCAACATCAAGTAATATTTCAACAGAAAAACTGTTAACTAATAAAGCTAATTTGCAAATGCAATGTCTACAACTTAAGTCTTGGTGTCACAGTAACCCAGTGAATTCCCAATTAAAGAGCTTGTGCATGTGAGTCTGCCAGCGGGCCCCCCCGTCCACACCCCCACTTGCCCCCCGGATACATTACAGCGGTAGATGCTCCTTTAAATTTCTCTCAGCCTTAACTACGCTATAAATCTGCAATCTCTTTGATCTATCCTAAGTTCTTAAATAGTTCACAGGGCTAAAAGTATAGCTGTCTCTGTGAACTAAATAGAATAATTTCGCTGAAAACTGTTTCAGCCAGAGATCTGATCATCCACGTCCTACTCCTTTGAGATACAGACACAACACACGATAAGCGATGAACAGGTAGGGACTGTTCTATGTAAAACCGAGTCATTGATTTTTTCATGCAAATCGCAAACCAGTTACACATCCCAGTCCTAGACGTCTGCCCATCGTTCCATCTCGCCCTGCTCCTAATTCTCTATAAGTCTGATGAATTTGTGCGAGTGGCCCTGCCAAAATGACAGGACAAGGCGCCGAAAAGTGTGCGGCGATTACTAATAGATTAATGCAACAGATGGTTTAACTAAATTTATCGCTTGCGTGCTAAAAAGCCGATCACCCAAAAAACCAACTTTCACGATTCACATCTAGAGTCAAACTGAGAATGAAATAAAAAAAGAAGAGTCAATAATCGCTTAACAATACTAATTAATCAGCAAATATTATGAAGTGAATATATTTCTTCATTTTATAACAATAATATCAAAATGGTGCCTACCATACATAAAGGTGATATAATTAGAAGTGATACATTAGAGTGTAAAGAAAAAAAAAAAGATATCACTACTCCTCAATGTAATTTTGTTATTGTTTTGTGGGCTTCAAATTTTCACAACGTTCCCTCCGTGCCGTAAAATTGACATAAAATATTATTAGGACGGGTAACTTTCTGCAATGATATAATTTATATTCCTATATTTAATATTTTTTTATATTACTTTTAACCACAATAGAAAGCTGATAATAACAAAAAAAAAATTGCTTTTTTATGTTCACTCATCGTCTGACAGCCAGTTAACTTTTTTTTATTTTTTCTGTATACAGATGCTTCTTATGGAGCTTGGCTTTGTGCGGTGAGATCTTGACTATTTTTATTAGTAACATTTTGGCGGTGCATATATGCTTGATCGAACTTTTTATGACGGTTTTTTTGTGAGACGTTTTGTGAACAAAACACAGCCAAACAAGTAGTATGTTTTCTTTTATTTTATACAGCTGGGGATTATACTGCGTGTTCTAAAAATGACATGCACCTTAGTGCATCTGCTAGTCCCTAAAACCACTCCTCTTGAATCCTTGTCTGTTGTTTTATTTTGCTCTCAGTAGGGCTGCGATACAGCATAGCCTTTTTTCATACCACAATTGTGAACTGGGGCATGTTTTTTAAAAAAAAAAAAAAAAGTTCCTTTCACAAATTTTTTCCCTTTATTCCACATAGATCCTGTTCCATCACCTCAGCAGTAAATGAAAAATGAAAATTAGCGATGACAAATTAGCTTTCTCCCCCTACAAAATGACAGTAAAATTTAACCTTAAAATAAATTAAGCAAATCCCCACACCGATAATTGTTTAAATATAAAAAATTTTTTGTTACTAAAAAAAAAAAAAAAAAAACTCCTCCCAAAAACCAAAACCCAAACTTTTTTACTTAAGGCTAAAAATAACCCTGCTAAAAAAACCCTAAACCAAACGTGACCCCCACATGTGACTGCATTTTGTACATGGACTCGGGGGAACGTATATTACTCCCCAATCCCAGGGGACCCCATAGGGGTTTTAGAAACCTTTGTTTGTAGGTCAGCATTTCCAACGGGAAATTTTAAAGTGTTTTACACTGCAGTTACCTTTTAGGGGATTTACAGGAAAATTCCCTTTTCTGTCGGAGTCGTTCACTTTCCCATTTTTTTTTCCCCCCAGAATGCCATGATAAACTTCTTTCCTGGGCCAAAACTCTCCGTCGGGAATTTGCCACACCCAAACATTTTTACAACCCTCATGTTTCCACCCACCTATTAAAACCTATTTTACACCTTTTTGGGGGGGGGCGGGGGGTTTTTAAAATAGTCTTTTCCCTAAGGGGGGTTTTTTATACAGGAACCAGGGGAGGGCCCCATCCCCACAGCAACTGGCTTTTCTATGATAGAAAATCCAGATCCCTGCTGTGTGGGATGGAGAGCTCCTTTATGGGCCTCTATGAGGTAGTTATATAGGTTAGATGTTTCCCAGGAGGTAGATATATAAGTAATAGGGTCCCCCAATAGTTTTAAAATTTAATAGAGTCCCCTTACATTTTGTAATATGGTATGGGGAACCCCCGGTAGGTAATGAAAGGTAAAAGTGTTTCCCAGAAAATTTCGTAGGAAATTTAGGGCCCCCAGTTATGATGGGTTAGGTTAAAAGGGCCCCCAGAATTTTAAAACAGGTAGGAAATTTTGGGCCCCCCGGTATATAGACATTTTGGGTTTATTGGGCCCCCAGTATTTTGCCCGGGTTTAGGTAAAAAGGGGCCCCCAGTATATGGGACGGGTTTTGGGGTAATGGGGCCCCCCCCAGTATATAGACAGGTAGGTAATAGGGCCCCCAGTATATAGACAGGTAAGTAATAGGGCCCCCAGTATATAGACAGGTAGGTAATAGTGTCCAGAGTATATAGGTAGGTAATAGGGCCTGCAGTATATAGATTGGTAGGTAATAGGGCCCCCAGTATATAGATTGGTAGGTAATAGGACCCCCAGTATATAGATAGGTAGGTAATACGGCCCCCAGTATATAGATAGGTAAGTAATACGGCCCCTGGTACATAGACAGGTAGGTAATAGGGCCCCCAGTACATAGATAGGTAGGTAATAGGGCCCACAGTATATAGACAGGTAGGTAATAGGGCCCCCAGTATAAAGCTAGGCAGGTAATTGGGCCCCCATTATATAGCTAGGCAGGTAATAGGGCTCCAATTTTACAGCTAGGCAGGTAATAGGGTCCCCATTATATAGCTAGGCAGGTAATAGGCCCACAGTATATAGATAGGTGGGTAATAGGGAACCCAGTATATAGATGGGTAATAGGGAGCCCAGTATATAGTTAGGCAGATAATATGGTGCCCAATATATAGCTAGGAAGCTAATATGGCCCACAGTATACAGATAGGTAATAGTATACAGATAGATAGATAGATAGATAGATAGATAGATAGATAGATAGATAGATAGATAGATAGATAGATAGATAGATAGATAGGTAGTAGGGCCCACAGTATATAGATAGGACGGTAATAGGGCTCCCAGTATACAGCTAGGCAGTTTATTGGGCCCCCTTAGCTAGGAAGTTCATAGGGCACCCAATATATAGCTAGGCAGGTGATATGGCCCCCAGTATACAGCTAGGCAGGTGATATGGCCCCCAGTATACAGCTAGGCAAGTGATATGGCTCCCAGTTTACAGCTAGGCAATTGAAATGGCCCCCAGTATACAGCTAGGTAGTTGATATGGCCTCCAGTATACAGCTAGGTAGTTTCATAGTTTCATAGTTTCATAGTTTGTAAGGCTAAAAAAAGACAAGTCGTCCATCTAGTTCAGCCTGTTGTGCTAAGGTGTTGATCTAGAGGAAGGCAAAAACCCCCAATGAGGTAGAAGCCAATTGTCCTCATTTTAGGGAAAAATTCCTTCCTGACTCCAATCTGGCAATCAGAAAAATCCCTGGATCAATGACCCCTCTCCTGAATCCTAGTCACTGTAACTTGTTATATTATTATGCTCCAGAAATGCATCCAAACCCTTTTTGAACTCGGTTATTGAATTCACCATGACAAGTCCCTCCGGCAGAGAATTCCATAGTCTCACTGCTCTTACAGTAAAGAATCCCTTTCTATGTTTATGTAGAAACTTTCGTTCCTCAAGACGTAAAGGATGCCCCCTTGTTCTAGATACAGCCCTGTGTATAAATAAATCTTGGGATAGATCTCTATATTGACCTTTGATGTATTTAAACATATTTATTATGTCCCCCCGAAGCCTTCTTTTCTCTAAACTAAATAACCCTAATCTTGTTAATCTTTCTGTGTACTGTAGTCCACCCAGTCCTTTTATTATTTTTGTTGCCCGCCTTTGTACCTGTTCAAGCTCAACAGCTAGGTAGTTGATATGGCCTCCAGTATACAGCTACTCAGGTGGTATGGTCCCCAGTATACAGCTAGGCAGGTGATATGGCCCCCAGTATACAGATAAGTAGTATGGCTCACAGTATATAGATAGGTAATAGGGCCCACAGTATATAGATAGGCAGGTAATAGGGCTCCCAGTATACAGCTAGGCAGTTCATAGGCCCCCCTTATCTAGGCAGTTCCCCCACAGTATATAGCTAGGCAGGTGATATGGCCCCCAGTATACAGTTAGGCAGGTGATATGGCCCCAGTATACATCTAGGCAGGTGATATGGCCCCCAGTTTACAGCTAGGCAGTTGAATTGGCCCCCAGTGTACAGCTAGGCAATTGATATGGCCCCCAGTTTACAGCTAGGCAATTGAAATGGCCCCCAGTGTACATCTAGGCAATTAAAATGGCCCCCAGTGTACAGCTCGGTAGTTGATATGGCCTCCAGTATACAGCTAGTCAGGTGGTATGGTCCCCAGTATACAGCTAAGCAGGTGATATGGCCCCCAGTATACGGATAGGTAATGTGGCTCACGGTATATAGATCGATAATTAATAGGACCCACAGTATATAGATAGGCAGGTAATAGGGCTCCCAGTATACAGCTAGGCAGTTCATATGGCCCCCATAGCTAGGCAGTTGAAATGGCCCCCACTATATAGCTAGGCAGGTGATATGGCCCCCAGTATACAGCTAGGCAGGTGATATGGCCCCCAGTATACAGCTAGACAGGTGATATGGCCCCCAGTTTACAGATAGGCAGTTGAATTGGCCCCTAGTATAGAGCTAGGCAATTGAAATGGCCCCCAGTATACAGCCAAGCAGTTGAATTGGCCCCCAGTATACAGGTGGCAATTGAAATGGCCCCAGTATACAGCTAGGCAATTGAAATGGCCCCCATTGTACAGCTAGGCAATTGATATGGCCCCCAGTTTACAGCTAGGTAGTTGATATGGCCTCCAGTACACAGCTAGGTAGTTGTTATGGCCCCCAGAATACAGCTAGGCAGGTGATATGGTCCCCCCATATATATATAGATAGGCAGGTGATATGGCATATAAAAATAAACAGTACTCACCTTTCCCCCACTCCCTGAAGCTCCCACTGGGCTCCGTCATCTTCCCAGCACAGGCAGTGGGACATTATTACGCTGCACAGGCAGCATAATGGCATAATCACACCACCTGTGTTGGATATTCCAGAGGGCTGCAAGCCTGTTTGTGGTTTGCTGGAGTACTCTGCAGAGCCCTGAGCATTTGCTCTCTGCTTTACAGAAGCCTTCAACTGTATGTGTGTCCAGTGGACACACATACCACATACAGTTGAAGAGACCGCCGGCGCTCCAGGCCCACGGCAGCGGCCTGGAGCCTAGCAAGGTTCGTGGCACCGGCGGTTTTATCCGGGGCTAGCTTTACTCAGCAGGTCGATAAGATGACATCGATACCCAATTTGTATTTTTTTTCTTTTTTACTGATTTTACACCATAATAACACTTTTATTCAAAAAGGAAAACGGGTTTTTGCATTGTCATAGTCTGATAGCCATAACTTTATTTGTGTACAGAGCTGTGTAGGGGCTTGTTTTTGTGGGATTAATGTTTTTAATTGTATAATTTTTGGTGGGCAAGTGTTTTGGACCGGGTGGAAAGGAGGGCAGAGGAGAGAGCTGGAAGCAGTGGTTGTAATTGCCGAGTCTGTTACTTTGGTCACGGTGGCTAACACTCTTATCAACTGCACCTGTCATGCTTCTCCTGCTCCAGCACCAGTGAAAGGGGGCTCTGTATTGCGGATGATGTTGGTAGTAGCTGTTCCTCCAGTTTATCCCTTAAATGCCTGCTGTGGATGGTGTGCAAGGTGCCCTTGATGTTCAGTGCAGAACTGACAGGCAAGAGACCAAGGGTGAACAGTGCAAATCAGTTGTCAGCAAATGCCTCCTTTACTTCAACCCAGCAAGATGGAATACAGACATGGCAGTGGTCAGCATTCCAGTTATTCCAGTCACAGCCACACAGCAGACTAAGGCATGATAGTGTTCCTAAACAAAGTCCCTTGCATCGTGCCTTTGCCTTAAGTGGGCTAAGCTTAGCCTAAGTCGCTGCCTGCACTGTGCAGGCGGCGGCCGTGAGTGCTTTATCACTGGGTCTATGTGACCCAGCGATGCAGCTGTGTGGCAAGAGGGGTCTGTGGGCTCCTGTGGCCCCTGTAGCTATGCCACTCAAAAGGTTTTTTTATCACAAATGCATTTCATGCCTGCTTTGTCCAGCATCAGCTTTCAGTGTGGCATGTATGATTTGTCTTTTTTTTTGTCGTTCCTTAGATTCCCAATTCCTTCTCTGTTTCAGTTCTTCGCATGGTTTTTCCATTTGCATCACCTTGCATTTATCTGTGTTAAACCTCATCTGCCACTTCTCTGCCCAGGCCTCCAATTTATCCAGATCCCTTTTTAATACAACATGTTGTATTAATTATCTGTTGTGTTAATTACTTTGCAGACCTTAGTATCATCTGCAAAGATTGATTTTCTACTGTGCAATCCATGTGTAAGGTCATTAATGAATATATTAAAAAATAGTGCCCATTACTGACCCCTGTGGTCCCTATTAGAAAGAGTGAGATCTCCAACACTGACCCTTGTGGAACCCAGTAAAAACAGTGACCCTACAAATACTGACCCTTGTACTCCACTAATAACAGGGATCCAGTCTGAGTATATATCATTAATCACCACCCTTTGTTTTTTTTAATAAATTGAAAAAAGTTCCTTCCCCCATTTTACACAAATTTTCCCCCAGAAAAAAAAATTCTCATTTTTTTTTAAAAAACCCCTTTTAAATGTGGAACTTATAAAATTTGTTTTAAAAAAATTTTGCCCCATCCAAAATTTACTGAACCGACCCGGACTAAACTTAACCTCCTCTTAGCCCGGAAAATGAATTAGTTTGACAGGATGATCCTTTTTAAACCCTTTGCGGGAAACGGCTTTTTTAATACTTTTTAATTTTCAGGGGAATACCCCCAGGATAGAAATCTCTCAGAAAATTTTCCCAAAACAATTTACTTAAAAAAGGGAGGTGAAAACTTTATTTGGCTTATAGTTTTCCAAGGGTTTCCC
Organism: Phyllomedusa bahiana; assembly: GCA_025379985.1. NCBI lineage: Eukaryota > Metazoa > Chordata > Amphibia > Anura > Hylidae > Phyllomedusa > Phyllomedusa bahiana. The sequence continues at coordinate 3,269 of JAODAL010075778.1, read as the reverse complement.
CTTTTTTAAAACCCCCTTTTTAAATTTTGGGGTCCCAAAACATTTTGTTATCGGCCAAAATATTTTGGGGAACAAAACCCGGTTACTTTACGGGCCCCATAAATTTTAAAGAATGGGGGGCCTGTCCATGAAAAAATTTTCCCTTTTTGGGACCCAAAGTGAAAACCATATTGACCTTTTTGGCTTTTGTCAAACTTTAATCTTTTTTTCCCGGGGCCCTTACAAGAAACACTTAAGGTGGGTTTAAACCTCATCCCTTTTCCCCCATCAAAAGGGGAAAAGGCCCCAATTTTCCTTCTGTACTTTTTGGTACAAAAAAAAAAAAATTTAAAGGGCCCGGGTACACATACGTGTAAACCGGGATTCCTTTTGGGAAAAACCTCTTTTTGAAACATTTAAAAAAAACGAAGCCAGGGAAATTCCTTTTCACAGCAAAACACCCAGGTCCCCCGAGGGAACCCTTTTTAATGGAACCCCCAAAGGCAGATTAAAACCAAGCCCAAAATAAATTTGCTTTTCTCTAAATTCCCCTCTACAAAAAAACCCCCTTTCATTTTAATTTTTCCCAAATATCTTTTGTTTTTTTATATATTTAAAAAAAAATATTTTGGGTTTATTTTACATTTTTTTTGGCATCAGTTTTTGTCCCAGTTTTTGCTGTTTTTAAATCATTGTTTTTCAATTTCTATTTTTTTCTAAATCCCCTTTTTGATTTTTTTTTTACTGCCCTTTCCCCGGTTTATAAAATCTTAAACAAACCCCATTCAACCCGCCCTTTTGTAGCGCCCCAGATCTCCCCCTTTTTGTTTATTGCCCTTTTTTCCAAAATTTCCCATTTTGAAAAACTTGTAACCCTGGGGGGAAATTGTATTCAAAGGGGGTTGGGTTTGTAGTCGTATTTTGAGGCATGTTTTTGGGGTATAGGGGAAAGGGAGGGGTTTTTTTTTCCCTGTGTTGATTTTCCCAAAAAACTGAGAAACGGGGAATCGGGGGCAGAACATCTCCAGGATGGGGGTATTCTGCATCTCTCCAGTGGAAAAGGGAAAATTCCCGGCCCCCCGATCCTCGGCCTTTCCCGTTTTTCATTTTCCCCAATTGGAAAACGCCCTTTTTTTAACTTCTAAACTTTTTTGGTACCCCATGCGCAAATTATCAAAAAAAATACTGGGGGGCCCTTCCTTGTTTCTGCCCCAGGGGAAAGGGGTCATATTGGGTTAAATTTTTCTTTTGTTTTAAATGAGTAAAAAATTTTTTGTTTTAAAATCACAGATCTTCATTTTTTCCCTTTGACTTTCCTTATTAGCCCCTTTAAAAAACCAAAGCCCCTCGGATGTTTAAAAAATTTCCACAAAAATAAAAATTTAAAAAAATGAAAAAACCCTATGTTTTTTGGGTTTTTTCTATTTTAAAAAAAACTCATAAAACAGTATAATAAATTTTTTAAGCTTAAATGGAGAAAAAAATGATATTAAGAAATATAAAAAAAAATGAAATTTGGATTTTTTTTTCCTCAGGGGAAAATAAGATTCACCAAATAAGCAGAGTTTTCAATTTTACATGCGGGGAAAAAGGGAAAACCTTTTCTGCCGATCCCCAAATTTTGGGTTTTAAGAAAGAGGTGCAGTGACACCAGTCCCTGTGGGGCCCCTTTACACAGAAGGGTTAGCAGAGGTGCAGGACATCCGTTGTTTTGGGGCCCCCAAATAAACATTGGGGGGTTAGCAGGGGGTTGAAGTAGGGGACAGCCTTAATGCTAGGGGAAAATTTAATACACAGTAGGGTTAGCAGAGGGCTGCGATATCCTTTATGCTCTGGGGCCCCAAAACACATAGGGTTAGCAAAAGGTCCCGGGGGACCCCGTCTGCCCCAGGCCCCAAACCTTACCCAGTAGGGTTTGGGCAGAGGGTGCTAAAAACATCCGTAATTTTTTGAAGGCCCCCCTTTACACCGTGGGTTTTGCAGGGGTCCCTTTGACATCCGAATGCCATTTGGGGCCCCCCAAAAACCCCAGGGGGTTTTGCAAAGGGCCATGACACCCCTTTTTGCCCCAAAGAGCCCCATAAACGGGTAGGGTTAGAAGAGGGTGGGGTTTTTTCCCGGGCCCTTGCTCCCTTTCCCCCAAACACGTGGGGTTTTAGAGAGGGTGCACGGGGGACATTCGTTTTGCCCCGGGCCCCCATACACAGAAAAGTTTTAAGCAGAGGGCAATAAATAATATTTTCTGCCCCCGGGGCCCCATAACCACAGGGGGTGTGCGTTTTTCCCATACTATTTGGGGGGCCCCCAAACACAAAAAGGGTTAGCAGAGGTGTGTGACATCCATCTGCCCCCCCGGGGGCCACAAACTCAAAGGGGGAATAGTGGGGTTGCAGTGAAAATCCGTTAATTGGGGCCCCCATTATTTAATTTAGGGTAGGAAAGGAGTTTGGCTTTTACCCCCTTTTTGGCCCCCCGGTCCCCCCCATTACCAAAAAATTTTTTTTTAAGCAGGAGGTTGGGGGGGCCCTTTTTAAAACCCAAATCCATTCTCCCACCCGGGGGCCCCCATAACAGAAAGGGGTTTTAGCAGAATTTGCAGTTGACACTTTATTTTGTTGGGGGGTTTCCCTCAATTTTAAGGGTTTAGCAGGGGTTTTTCCCAGTGGGAACTTTTTCCTTTAATTTTTGCTCCAAAATTGGGGCCAAAATCCAAATAAACAGTAGGGTTTTGGGGATAATCGGGTAAAATGGGTGATTTGCTTTTTGGGGGGGCCCCCATAGGACGGGTTAGGGGGTTTTTAGCAGATTTTTCCCCGGGGTTTTGGACCCTTTTTGGCCCATTTTGCCGGGGCCCTTTAAAAGGGGTTTTGCCCCCTATTACGGGCATTTTAGGGGTTTTGCATTTTAAGGGTTGCCAAGGGGGGAACACCGTCGGGGGCTCCCGGGCCCCCTTTCCCAAAAAGTAGGGTTAGCGGAAAAATAAGGGGGCGGGGTTGCTTTCCCATGAAAAATGCTTTGGGAGGTCCCGATACAAAGTTAGGGGTTTAGCATTTTGGGGGGTGCCTTTTGGACTTTCTGTATATCCAGGCCCCCAACACAGAGAGGGTTTTAAAGCAGGGGGTTCTGTGACACCCCCGCCCCTTGCTCCGGACCCCCAAACACAGGGGGGTTTTGCAAAAGGTGCGGGTGAAAATCCGTCTGCCCGGGGGCCTTAGCCAATCCCAAAAAGTAGGGTTTAAACCAAGAGGGGGGTTCCCCGGTGAAAAATCCATATCCCTTTGAGGCCCCAT
>JAODAL010075777.1:0-13863 GCA_025379985.1 Phyllomedusa bahiana | reverse complement strand
AAAAGGTTATTTGGTCACTAAGGACGGAAGTGACAAACGGGCCTAAAAAAACGGGCTTAAAAAAACCCCAAAGGCTCATGTAGTCACTAGGACGGAAGTAAACGGGTTTCAAAAACGAGGCTTGGAATAAAAAGGTCAAATGTTGTTTTCATAGGGAGGAAAAAGTGACGTCCCGGGCCTAAAAACAAGGTTTGGGAATACAAAAAGGTTTTGTATTCATAAGGGGGAAGTAGCCCGGGGCCCTAAAACGGGCTTGGGAATCAAAGGTTATGTATGTCACTAAGGGGGAAATGACGTACAGGGACTCAAAACAGGTTTGGGAATCCCTTGTAGTCCAAGGAGGAAGTGGAAAGGGCCAAAAAAAGAGGCTTGGTTTTAAAAAGGCTCTATGTAGTCACTAGGACGAAGTGATACGGGCCTCAAAACGGGGGCTTGGATACACAAGGCTCTATTTTATGTCCTAAAAAGGGAATACTACGGCCCCCCAAAATTGGCTTGGAATAACAGGCCTATGTATGTCAAAGGGGGGTGACATGGGCCTAAAACGAGGCTTGGAATACACAAGGCTCATGTTTTCAAACGGAAGGACTACCGGCCTCAAAACGGCTTGGAATACACAAGGCTTCTATTTATTCACAAAGGACGGAAAAGTACTCCCGGGCCTAAAAAACGAGGCTTGGAATACACAAGGTTTTGAAACCATAAGGAGGAAGTGACGTGGGCCCAAAAGAGGCTTGGAATACCAAGCTCAAAGTATGTCAAAAGGACGAAGTCACGTACCGGGCCCTCAAAACGAGGTTTGGGAATACACAAGGCTCTATGTATTTCACTAAGGAGAGAAGTGACTCCCGGGCTCAAAACGAGGCTTGGAATAAAAAAGGGCCCTCTATGTATTCACAAAGGACGGAAGTGACTACCGGGCCAAAACGAGGCTTGGAATACAAAGGCTCTCATGTATGTCACTAAGGACGGAAGTCACTTACCGGGCCTCAAAACGAGGCTTGGAATTTACAAGGCTCTATTGAAATGTCACTAAGGACGGAAGTGACGTCCCGGCCTAAAACGATGCTTGGAATACACAAGGCTCTATGTATGTCACTACAGGCGGAAGTGACGTACCGGGCCTCAAAACGAGGCTTGGAGTACACAAGGCTCTATGTATGTCACTAAGGACGGAAGTGACGCACTGGGCCTCAAAACGAGGCTTGGAATACACAAGGCTCTATGTATGTCACTAGGGACGGAAGTGACGTACCGGCCTCAAAACAAGGCTTGGAGTACACAAGGCTCTATATGTCACTAAAGGCGAAGTGACTACCGGGCTCAAAACGAGGTTTGGAATACACAAGGCTCTATGTATGTCACAAAGGGGTCGGAATTTGACGTACCGGGACTCAAAACGAGGCTTGGAATACACAAGGCTCTATGTATGTCACAAGGACGGAAGTGACCAAACCGGCCTAAAAAAACGAGGCTTGGAATACACAAGGCTCTATGTATGTCACTAAGGACGGAAGTGACGTACCGGCCTCAAAACGAGGCTTGGAATAAACAAGGCTCTATGTATGTCACTAAGTGCGCAAGTGACGTAACGTGACCTGCGGTGCGGCTTCACAAGTCGTCACTACTGACAGGGGAAGATAAAGGAGTCCAGTCATACACATAACAGCAGCACACAGGTTCTAAGGTTGTAATAATTACATATTCTGTATGGTAAGTTATATACAATACATGGCTGGGACTACTATGTGTAGCTCTGTAGGTCCTGACTATAAAATGACCAGGCTAAAGTACCAAAGGAGAAGACAAAAAAAGCGATGAAAAGTTATCTGAAGGAGTTATGTCAGAAAAATATACAAATCAATACGTTCAGGAGAAGAGTGGCCCAAAATGACTTTGTCTCACACTCACAGATTAGAGCAACACTTCAGAATAGTGTGAAGCCAGATTTCATCAGAAACAGTTGTAATTAAGTTGTTCATATAAACCAACAGGGCGTGCTGTTTTTAATGTTAAAAACCAAAAAGCCCTTAAAAGGAAGATTTTTTAAATTTGCCCTTAAAGGGGAAGGGGTTTGGGGATTTACAATCCCCATAAATTTTTTAGAAACCTTGCTTTCCATTCCTGCCCAAATTGTCTTGCACATTATCTCTCTTTTTTTGGAGTCCCCCAAGTGTTCACCAATGCGTCTATGGAATTCGCGAATTGTTTTTTTACAAAAACGCCCCCAGCCCTTGGAGAGCACTGGTTTAACCGAAACTCCCAAAGTAAATCAAATTTTAAAAAAAACAGTCACGGCCTTAAAGGGGTTTTGCCAAAATTTTAAGTTGACTGGTCCCCAAAAAAGGGGTATTTAATCATTTTTCTAAATATATTAATTACAAAAATGCAGTCTGAGAGCCTACGGGGCCCCTTTCCCTCCCCTTAGTTACAAAAAACTTCTTTTAGATAGACCTGACAGGACTGTGGCCGGGCTTAAGAAACTTTTTATCGATGAAAGGGGGCGGGAAAAAGCTTTCAAGGCACGGGGAGAAATGTGTTGTGTTTTGTATACAAATCCCCCTATTTTATTGTTTTTCTGAAGGGCCTGCTTTTTTCTGATGAGGGGAACAGAAGGGGCTTTTTAGCTGCTGTGGAAAATTTTTTTTTTGTATACAAATAATTGTAATGTGATTATTTGGTGAAATTTTACACGACCTTGGTTCTGTGCTCTGCTTGGGCTTTTTCTCCTTTAGCTCACTATGGTTTTTTTCGTTAGCTCGCAAGTAAGGCAGCCCCGGCAAAACCCCTTTAAGAACCGTTTTAGGGAAAAGAGTTATCTGGAAGATGTCATTGTAAAAGGTTATCAACATGCATTAAAAACAGAGAGGAAAAAACTATTAACTCCACAAATGAAAAACACTCAACGAAAATAGTAGCCAGAGTATTTGGTCCCTTTTTCGACGAGGTTCCCGGGTGGGGGGTCCGTAAGATAGGGCCCTAAACTTTGGGAATTTTTTATTTTTAACCCCGGGTTAAAAAAACCCCTTTTTAATGCCCTTTGGGGTTGATTTACGTCCCGGGGCCCGCAAGGGGGCTTTGAAGGGGGGCCCGCCCCCGCGCCCCCCCCAAAACCCCCCGGGGGTGTTAGGGGAAAAAATCGCCGCTAACCCCCGGCCCATTAACAGACCGGCGGTGGCTCCGCCCGCGGGCCGCTTTTTTTAAAAACCCATCAGGGCCGCGGCAAAAAAGGCCGGGCTCTGTTTTAAAACGCCGAGGGGTGCCGGCGCCCCGATGGGTGCGGTGATGGGCATAAGCGCAGCTAGGCGCGCCGTTTTCCGTCACCGGGCCCTTTGGGGGGGGGACCGGGGAAGGGTTTTCCCCTTTTCCTTCCCCGGGGCCGGTTTCCCCCACTTCGGTCCGCAGACAGGAAGGGGGGGGGAAACCGCCACCCTTTTACCCCTTTGTAAAAGGGCATTGGGTTTTTGAAATTAACAACCCTCGCCACCGGGTTTCAATACCACGGTGGCCTAAAATTTACAGTTAAAAAAAAAAAAAAAATAAATTTTTAAAAGTACAAAAAAAAAAAAAGAAATTTAAAAAGTTCAAATCCCCCCCCCTTTTTTTCCCTTTTTAAAATTTAAAAACATTAAAAAAAATAAAAAAATTTACAATTTTTGGTATCCCGCGTCCGAAAAAGTCGATTTAAAAAAAATATAACTTTCTTTTTCCCCTTTCCCGCTGAACACCGTAGAAAAAAAAAAATTCCAAACCCCAAAAATTACTTTTTTTGGGTCTTTTTATGTCCACTCAAAAAATGGAATAAAAGTGAATCAAAAAAGTCGCATGCATTCCAAACTGCTAGCGATAAAACGTACACTCAGCCCGCAAAAATTGCCCCCGACACGACTCTGTAGGTGGTAGTACAAAAAAGTTATTGGTCGCAACAAAATGGCGCCGTGCGCAAAATTCAAAAATAAAAACGTTTTGGAATTTTTATTACGGTACCAAAACAAAATGGAAACCCCAACATGTTTTGGTATTGCCGGATCGTTTACATATCCTGTAGAATACCGCAAACACATTATATATTAACTGAAAGATGAACACCCGTAAAAGCAAAACCCCCGCAAACCTGGAGAAAATAACATTTTTATTTTTCACAATTAGTCCGCACTTTGGAATTTTTTTGGCGGTTTCCGCAGTATGAATGCTATAGTATAGTGATAAACACACCATTAAAAGTACATCTTGGTCCCGCAAAATAAAAGCCCACATTTTCTAATGTAGGTGGAAAAATAAAGAAGTTATGGCTTTCAGAAGCGAGGAGAGGAAAAACGAACGTGTCACCGTAAAAAAAAACACGCCCAGGATCTTAAGGGTTAAAGAAAAAGTTGGACCACGCCCCTTGGTCACTTTCTGACTAAGTCAAAGTTTAAAAGACAAAATTGTGAAGCGCCACTATGTACTATCCCCTGCCACCAATACGCGGCTTCAGAGACAACCTGTTGCTTGTTTCAGATGCAGCGGCTGTATTCGCTGCACTCATATTGAAAAGGCAAAACTTTTTTCGATCGATTCACTGGCCGGCAATTTTTTATCCGGCATTTCATTAATTGTGGATCATCCGGTGTCATTTATCGCATCAGATGCAACTGTGGCAAGGAATACGTTGGAAAGACAATCCGCGAATTCCGTAGACGCATTGGTGAACACCTGGGCGAAATCCGAAATAAAAGGGATACAAGTGTCACAAGACACATTTGGTCAGAACATAAAGGTGAAGCAAGGTTTCTAAAATTCATGGGTATTGATAAGATCCAACCCCATGTCCATAAGGGCAATTTGAATAAATCTATCCTGTGTAAGGAATCTTTTTGGATTTACACATTAAAAACAGCACGCCCTGATGGTTTATATGAACAACTTAATCACAACGGTTTCTTATAAAATCTGGTTTCACACTATTCTTACGTTTTGCTCTGCATTATATGTAACTAATCTGTGATTGAGTAAATACAAAGTCATTTTAGTCCAGTGAACACATTAGGGACACCGCACTGTGGGAGAATATTGGCCCAAGAACTATTTAGGGCCCCGCACAGTGGTGTATATTGGGGCCATGAACTATGTAGTAGGCCCCCCGCCCTGTGGTGTATATTAGGGGCCATGAACTATGTATGGGCCCAACTGTGGAATCATAATGGGGCCAAGAACCTATGTAGGGTCCCCGCACTGAGGTTATATTGGGGCCCTGAACTATGTAGGGCCCCGCACTGTGGTGTAATAATGGGGCCATGAACCATAGAATGAACTATGAAGGGCCCCGGCACTGTGGTGTTTATTGGGGCGCATAACTTACTTAGGGGCCCGCACTGTGGTATATATTGGGGGCCAAGAACTATGTAGGGCCCCGCACCTGTGGTATATATAGGGGGGCCATGAACTATTTAATGGCCCCACACTTGGTTAGTATATTGGGGCCAAGAACTATGTAGGCCCCGTACTTAGGTGTATATTGGGGGGGCACATGAACTATGTAGGGCCCCCGCACTGAGGTGGTCAATTGGGGGCCATGAACTATTGTGTAGGGGCCCTTACTGGAGTGGTATAATATGGGCCATGAACTATGTAGGGGCCCCAACTGTGGAATAAATTGGGGCCATGAGACTATGTTAGGCCCCACACTTGGTGTATATGGGCCATAACTAAGTAGTTCCCCGCCCTGTGGTGTATATTGGGCCAATACTATTTAGGCTGCCCCCGCACTGTGGGTGTTTTATTTTGTGCCATGAACTACGTAGGGGCCCGCACTGTGGATATAATTGGGCCAAGAACTATTATGGGGTGCCCCGCACAGTGGTTAATATATTGGTGCCATGAACTATGTAGGGCCCCACACTGTGGTGTAGATTGGGGCCAAGAACTATGTAGGCTGCCCCGTGACTGTGGTGTATATTGGGCCCATTAACTATGTAGTGTCCCACTGTGGTGAATATTGGGGTCATGAACTATGTATCGGCCCCGGCACTGTGGTGTATATGGGCCATAAACTTGAAGGGGCCCGCACTGTGGTTATATTGGGTCATGAACTATGAAGTGGCGCCCCGCACTGTGGAGTATAATGGGCCAAGAACTAAGGAGGGTCCCGCACTGTGTTGAATAATTGGGCCAGAACTAGTCGGGCTCCGCACTGTTGTGTATAATGGGGCCATGGCCAATGAAGGGGCCTCGCACTGGGTGAAGATTGAGCCAAGAACTATAGTAGGACCCCGCACAGTGTGAATATTGGGACCATTAACTAATGTAGGGGGCCCCCGCACTGAGGTGTATCTTGGGCAAGGATCTAATGTAAGGGGGCCCCCCACTGTGGTGTATATTGGGCCATGAAATATGAAGGGCCCGCACTTTGTGTAAATTGGCCATGAACAGTAGGGCCCCGCAATGATGGTTTATATTGGGACCGAAACGATGTAGGGGCCCCGCACTGTGGTCAATATTGGAGCCATGAACTAGGTTAGGGCCCCCGAACTGGTGGTGTATTCTTTGGGGCCATGAATTATGTTACGGGCCCCGCACTGTGGTGTATATTGGTTACATGAACTATGTAGGCTCCGCACTGTGGTGAAAATATGGGGCCATGAACGATGTAATGGCCCCCGCACAGTGTGGTATATTTGAGGCATAACTATGTAGCCCCCCGCACTGAGGTGTATTTGGGACCGAATGAACTATGTAAGGGCCCCCGCACTGTGGTGTATATTTGGTGCCATGAGCCGAGTAGGGCCCCGCACTGTGGTGTATATTTGGGGCTCAAGAAACTATGTAGGGCTCCCGCACAGTGTGTTGTTATATTGGGGCCAGAACTATGTAGGTTCCCCCGCAGCTGTGGTGTATATAGGGGCCCATGAACAATGTAGGGGCCTGCACGTGAGGTGTATATTGGTGCAATTAACTATGTATGGCCCCCGCACTGTCTGGTGATTATTGGTCCATTAACCTATGTAGCGGCCCTCACTTTGGTGTAGATTTGGGCCCTGAACTATGTAGGTTCCCCGCACTGTGTGTATATTGGGCATGAACTATATAGGCCCCGCACTGTGGGTATATTGGGTCCATGAGCCTATGTAGGGCCCCGGCACTAAGGTGAAATACGGGGCCATGAGCTATGTAGGGACCCGCACTATGTGAATATTTGGTCTATGAACTATGTAGGGGCCCCATCAATGGTGTGTATCTTGGAACCCGAAAAAACTATGGTAGGGGGCCCCCCCTAGGTCTATATTGTAGCCAAATTAACTATGTAGGCCCCGAACAGAGTTGTAATTTTTGGGCCAAGAATTATGTACGGCGGGCCCCCTCCCCTTGGTGTATATAGGGGCCATGAACTATTAGGGCTCCGCACAGTGGTGTATATTGAGGCCAGAACCAATGTAGGGCCCCGCACTGTGTGTATATTGAGGAGGCCATGAACAATGTAGGGCCCCCCCGCACTGTGATGATATTGGACCATGAACTAAGTAGGCCCCCGCACTGTGTGTATATTGGGACCATGAACATGTTCGGGGCCCCCTGCACTGTGTGTATATTGGGCCATGAACTATGAATGTCCCCCGCATCTGTGGTGTATATAGGGGCCATGAACTATGTAAGGCCCTGCACTGTGTTATAGTTGGGGCCATGAACTATGTAGGTGCCCGCACTGTGGTGTATAATTTGGGCCATGAACTATGAAGGGGCCCTGCACTTTTAGGTGTAGTTGAGGCCCTTACTATGTATGGCCCCGGCACTGGTGGTGTATATGGGGCCAAGAAAACAATAATAGGCCCCCGCACTGTGGTGTATAATGGGGCCATGAGCAATGTTAGGGGCCCCCACTAATTGAATATTGGGCCCATAGAACTATTTAGGGGCCCCGCAACTATGGTGCATATAGGGGCCATGAACAATGTAGGGCCCCGCACTGTGGTGTAATATTGGGTCATGAACATGTAGGGCCCCGGCCTACTGTGGGTTATATTGGGGCCATAGAACTATGTAGCGCCCCATATTGTAGGTGTGTAAATTGGTCAAGAACTATGTAGGCCCCGCACTGTGTTATATTGGGCCAAAACTATGTAGGGCCCCGCACAGTGGTGTTTATTTGGGCCATGAACTAACTAGGGTCCCCCGCATTGAGAGGAAAATAAAGGGGACATTGAACTATAATGTCCCTGGCACTGTGGTGTATATTGGGCCATGAACTATGTAGGGGCCCCGCACTGTGGGTGTATATATGGGGCCATGCACAATTTTAGGGCCCGCCGCACTTTGGTGTAACAATATGGGCCCATGAGCATGAGGACCCCGCAACTGTGGTGTGTATATGGGCATGAACTATAAGTGCCCGCCTGTGATGAATATTGGGGCCATTGAAACTAATGAAGGGCCCTGCACTGATGGTGTTATTGGGGCCATGAACTATTAGGGGCCCTTCCTGTTGGTAAATATGGGGCCATGAACTATGTAGGTGCCCCGCCACAGTGGTGTATATTGGGTCCAATGAACTATGTAGGCCCGCACTGATGGGTATAATTGGGCCCATGAACATGTAGGGGCCCCCGCACAGTGGTGTATATTGTGGCCATGACTATGTAGGGGCCCCCAACTTGGTGTAAAATGGGGCCAAAACTATGTAGGTGGCCTCGCACTGGTGGTGTATATTGGAGCCATTACCTAATAGGACCTCACCAGTGGTAGTAAGAAATGGGGCACTGAAACTATAAGGGGCCCCGCACTGTGGTTATATAGGGCAATGAACATGTAAGGTGCCCCGCACTTTGGTGTATTTTGGGTGCCTGAACTATGTAGCCCCTCACTGTGGTATATAATGTGGAGAAGACCTATGTCGGGGACCCGAACTGATGGTATAAATTGAGCCATGAACTAAGTGTAGGGGCCCCGCACTGTGGTGTATATTGGGCCATGAACTAAGAGGGCCCCGCACTGTGTGTAAAAATTGTGCCATGAACTATGTAGGGGCCCCCGCACTGAGGGTGTATATGGGCCATGAACTATGTAGATGGCCCCGCACTAGTGGGTATTTTTGGGGCCCAGACATCTAGTTCCCCCGCCACTGTTGGAGCTAATCATGGGGCCGACGTCACAATAGGAGCCCCGCACTGTGGTGTCAAATAGGGGCCAATAACTAGTATGGTCCCCCGCAGATGAGGTGTAAAAAGGGTAGAACAAATCTCGTGCCCCGCACAGTTGTGAAACTTGGGGATCAAGAACAATGTATGTGCCCGCACTGTAGGATAAAACTGGGGCCATGAAACATAGTATGGTTTCACACAGTGGTCGTAAATTGTGGACATGAACTATGTAGGGCCCCGCACTGTGAAGTCATTTGGGGCCCATGAACTAATTATGGGCCCCGCATGTGGTGTATATTGGGAGATAACTATGTAGTCGGCCCATCACTGTGGTGTATATTGGGCCATGAACTATGTAAGGCCCTGCACTGTGGTTTAAATTGGGGCCATGAACTAAGTAGGGGCCCCGCACTGTGGTGTTATATTGGGGTCAAGAAACTATGTAGGGGCACCCGCACTGTGGTTATACTGGGGCCAAGAAACAATAATGTGCCCGCGCACAGTAGGAATAAAAATGGACCATGAACTATGTAGGCCCGCACTGAGGTGTAATATTGGGCTATGAAACTATGTAGGGGCCCCGCACTGTGGAGAAAATTGGTGGCCATGAACAATGTAGCGCCCCGAACTGGAAGAATATTGGACCATGAACTATGTAGGGGCCCGCACACTGTAGTGTAACTTGGTCCTAAGAACTAAGAGAGGTAGGGGGGCGCCCCGCACTGTGTTGTATATTGGGGCCATGAACAATGTAGGGCCCCGCACTGGTGGTGTAAAATTGGGCCCTGAACTATGTAGTGGCCCCCAACTGAGGTGTAAAATGGGGCTAAGAACTATGTCGGGTCCCCGCACTGGGTGTAATTTTGGGACCATGAACAATGTCGGGCACTGCCCTGTGGTGTGCATTGTGGGCCATTGACTATTGTAGGAGGCCCCCCCCGCACTGTGAGTATATTGGAGCCATGAACTATGTAGGGCCCCGGCACTGTGGTGTAAATAGACCATGGTACGAATGTAGGAACGACCCCACAATGTGGTCTATTTTTGGGTGGCCAGAAACTATGTAGGGCCCCGCACAGCCTGTGGTGATATATTGGGGCCGATGAACTATGTAGGGACCCCCGCACTGATGAGATACATTGGGTTATGAACTATGTAGGGGCCCCGCACTGTAGTGCATATTGGTGACATGAAAGTACAATGTAGGGGCCTGCACTGTGGTGGCATTGGGGCCATGAACATGTAGGCACCCGCACTGTGATGTAAATTGGGGCCAAGACTATGATAGGTGGCCTACACTGTGATTTATATTGGGGTCACATGACTATGTAGGAGGCCCCGCACAGATTGTGTATATTGGGGCCATGAACTATGTAGGGTCCCCGCACTGTAAGTGTATATTGAGCCATGAACTATGTAGGTCCCCGCACTGTTGTAAAATATTGTGCCATGAACTATGAAGGGTGCCCCCGCACTGTGGGTGTAATTTGGGGCCATGAACTATTTAGGGCACCGCACTGATGGTGTATATATGGGGAGCATGAACTATGTAGGAGGCACCGGCACGTGTGTAAAATGGGCCATGAACTATGTATGGGCCCCGCACTTTGGTGAAAATCGGGCCATGAACTATGAAGGGCCCCACATAGTGGTGTGAATAATTGGCCAAGAACTGTAAGGTCCATCGCACATGTGGTGAATAAATGAGCACGAACTATGTATGGCCTAGCACAGTGGTGTAAAAGGGCCAGTACTATGTAGGTGCCCACGCACAATGTAGTGCCTTGGGGCCATGAACTATGTAGTCCCCGGGCACAGTGAAGAATACTTGGGGCCATGAACTATGAAGGGGCCCGTACTGTGGGTAATATTGGCCATTGAATCTAAGGTAGTTCCCGCACTATCATTAAATAATGAGCCCCTGAACTATGTAGGGGCCCCCACTGCGGGGCCGTGGTGTTAATTGGGAACATGAACTATGTAAGGCCCCCAACAGTGGAGTAATAATGTGGCCAAGAAAACTATGTAGGGCCCCACACTGTGGTCTATATTGGGGCCATGAACTAAGTAGGGTGCCCCGCACTGTGTTGTATATTTGGGGCCAAGAACTATGTAGGGACCCCGCATTGGGGTGTAAATTGGGTCATGAACAATGTAGGGTCCACGCACTGAGGTGTCTAAAGGGGCCATGAACTGATGTATGTCCCAGCACGAGTTGAATAATGGGGCCATGTAACTATGTAGGTGTCCATACACAACGTAGAAATCCCTAAAGAAGCACTTATGCTAACTATACTACATGAAAAAACTTTGAGACTACTCGTTCACAAAACAATGATCAAGAACAAGTTTAGCTGCCCACGACTTCAACGTGGTCTCATAATCGGTGCAGTTCCATCCTATCAATTACCTCTCAATCGAGCAAATCAGCGCTCTCAACAGGTCAAGACCGACCTCCATAATACAGAGAGAAAAATAAAAAAACACCCAACCTTGCAAAGCAGCCCATTCTAATTACAGCCTGTGAGAAGTGGCGGGGATTACCACTTAGAGTATTGCCCTTTTTGCAGAAATGTGCCGCTGGTGGCGGTCCAGTGTGTGTACTGAATAATTACATGTGTGCCGCAAGAGCCCTGCCGGAGCCCCCCAGTTTGACAAACTGATTTTTCAGAAATGTTTTTGTGAGCAGAAACATACGTTAAACAAGTTTACATTATTATATTAACCTATATGGAAAGGAAGGGGTTCTTTCCATTGTTTGGGTTTTCTGTCCCCCGCCCACTCACACACTGTCATAAGAAGGGCACTTTTGCAGGTTGGGTGGTTTTTTTTATTTTTTCTCTCTGAATAAAGGAGGCCTGTGACACCAGTAGAAGTACGCGCTGGCTGCTCTCACTTCCCCTGCGACGCAAGGAGATCGTTCCGACGGCCCGCGCTGCATAAGCCCTGGGTCAGTGAGTGGGCTTTTATAATTTTAATCTTTAGGGGGCACTACACCTGCAACAACAGGGGCACTACCTGTCAAACAATCAGGGGGCAATCTACCTGCAACAGAGGGGCACTACCTGCAACAGAGGGGGCATACATATCAACAAAGGGGCATCACCTGGCAACAGAGGGGCAACTACCTGGGCAACAAAGGGGGCATCCTACCTGGCAACAAAGGGGGGCAATCTACCAGGCAACAAAGGGGCATCCTACCTGCAAACAAGTGGGGGCATCTACCTGGCAACAAAGGGGCATCTACCTGGTAACAAGGGGCATCTACCTGGCAACAGAGGGGCATCTACCTGCAACAGATGGGCAAATCTACATGGCAAACATGGGGGCATCACCTGTTAAACAATGGGCACTCACTACCTGGCAAACAAACAATGGGCACTACCTTGGCAACAATGGGGGCATCACCTGGCAAACAATGGGGGCACTATCTTGGCATAACAATGGGGGCACCTACCTGGACAAACAAAGGGGCCCCTACCTGTCAACAGAAGGGGCACTACCTGGCAAACAATGAGGGCACTACCTGGCAAACAATGGGGGCACCTACCTGGCAAACACTGGGGGCCCCTACCTGTCAACAGAAGGGGCTCTACTGCAAACAATGAGTGGCACCTACCTGCAAACCATGGGGGGGCATCTACCTGGGCTCACAATAGGGGCACTACTGGCTCACAATGGGGCACTAACCTGGCTAAACAAATGGGGCACTACCTGGCTAACAGGGGGCAACTACCTGGCAACCAGAGGGTGCACTACTAGCTAACAAAGGGGGCAATACCAGGCTAACAAAGCGGGCATCAACCTGGCAACAGGGGGGGCACTATTTGGCAAACAATGGGGGATCTACCGGGCAAAAAAAGGGGGGGACTACCTGGAAAACGGGGGGGCACCCCTGGCAAACAGGGGGGGGAACTCCCCGGGCAAACGAGGGGGAAACTCCCTGGCAAACAGAGGGGGGAAATCCCTGGCAAAAAAGGGGGGGCACTCCTGGAACAAAGGGGGCATCTACCGGGTAACAAAGGGGGGCATTACCGGGCTACAACGGGGCATCTACTTGGCAAAGGGGGGCCCCCTCCCTCCTGAAAGGGGGACTCCCGGGTTTGGGGGGGCAACACCGGGCTATAAGGGCATCTCCCGGGCTTTCTTAAAAAACCGTTAGCAGTTAGGGGAGGGGGTGGGGTTTTTTTAAAGGGGGCGTGGCACACCGAAAAGTGGGCGTGTCCAAAAATTTTTTTCCCGCGGTCGATACGCGGCCCCCCCACTAAATTCCCCTCTTTTTCAATTTCAAAAGTTAAACTATGTGGGGCCCCGCACTTGTGTTAGGGGGCCATGAACTATGTAGGGCCCACACTGGGGTGTTTTTGGGGCCATGAAATATGTAGGGGCCCCAAACTGGGGTTTGTTATTGGGGCCAGAACATTTGTGGGGGCCACACTGGGGGTAAATTTGGGGCCATGAACTATGTAGGGCCCCCACAGTGGGTATATTGGGCCATGAATATTAGTTCCCTTTAAAAGATTTAGCTACTTTTTTTTAGGGGAAAAAAACTTTGGGGGGACTTTTTTCCAAAATTTTGTTCAAAAGATGTTTAAGTCCCACAATTTTTAAAGGGAAAACAAAGGGGCAGCTTCCTATCTTTACCTCTAAATCGACCCAATCCCCTCCCCCGGGGTCAACCACCTCCATTTTTCAGGAGAAAAAAAAAAAACACCCAACCTGAAGTCCCTTTTATGCAGCCTGTAAGGGG
>JAODAL010075776.1:0-13863 GCA_025379985.1 Phyllomedusa bahiana | reverse complement strand
AGCAAAGCGTCCCGGGCCCCGCAGACGGGGTGGGACCGGTCTGGGTCGACACAGCGGGGCCGCCGGGTCCTCACAGCGCTGGGGGCCCCGGGGGGGGTTTCCCCTGACCCAGCGCTGCAAAGATGTGATGTCATCGGGGGCTCCCTTTTCCCCTGGGCGCACAGCGGTCATGGGGCCGTGCGCCCGGGGAAAGGGGCTGCCGGGGGGGAGCGCGGGCTAAAGAGGACGGAGGGGCGCTCCGGGGGTTTTAAAGGTGGGTATTAATGTTGTTTTTTTTTATAGGGGTTTCCCTGCCCAGTCCCCCTATATATGCCTGGGGGCCCTCTACCCCTCCCTGTGGCCCCCATATCCCTCCCCTGTGGCCCCAAAATTTTCCCTGCCTGGGGCCCCCCATTCCCTCCCTGGGGGCCCCCATTTTCCCTCCCCGGTTCCCCCTAAAAATGCCTCCCTGTGGCCCCTTACCCCTTCTTTTGGCCCCCCAATATCCCCTTTTTTTTGGCCCCCCCATATCCCTTCTGGGGCCCCCAATACCCCTGCTGTGGCCCCCATATCCCTGCCTTTGGCCCCCATATCCCTCCCTGGGGGGCCCCCATACCCTCCCTGGGGCCCCCCTAGGGCCCTGCCTGTGGCCCTCATATGCTGCCTGTGCTCCTTATACCTGCCTGGGGCCCCCCAATATACCCCTGTGTCCCTATATCCCTTGCCTGGGGCCCCCCTTTATACTGCCTGTGTCCCTATTTTTCCTGCCTGTGGCCCCCCCTTATCTCCTGGGAAACCCCTTTAAAATGCCCCCCAGTGACTTTTATTTTTGCTCTCAGTGCCCCTTTTTTACCTTTTTTTGGGCCCCCTTTAACTGCCTCGGGTCCCCCAAATTTACTGCCGGGTGGCCCCTTTATACTGCCCCCAGGGGCCCCTATATATGCATTTGGCCCCAAAAACTGCCTGTGGCCCCTATAACCTGCCTGGGGGCCCCTATTTATCTCCCTTTTGGGCCCTTTATATTGCCTCGTGGCCCATATACTGCTTCAGGGGCCCCATATACCTAACTGGGGGACTGCTATCCCTAAAATTTTAAGGGAAAATTTTGTTTGGAAATGGGGATTCTAAGGATTTTTGTGTCCAAATCCTCAGGGACGAGTTTGGCCGGGAGCAAATCGCATGAAGGTGTGAACCGGATGGGAAGAGAAGGGAAGGTGAAGACGCGGACGAAAAGACGTCCCCCGGGGGAGTCCCCAAAAAATGTAACTGCAGTTTTAATCCTTATATTTTGCAGGTCTACATAAAATATTTTTTCTACCACTATTTTGGTTTCCCGTAGGGCCCGGGAAATATATGCCCTCTAGGGCCCTGTGTTCAGTGGATATTTCACATGTGGGGGTTGCGTTTTGGTGGGGGTCGGGCAGGATTATTTGACCCCTTAAGTAGAAATTTTTTTGGGGTTTTGGGTTTTTAGGAGGGTTTTAGTAAAATCACTTGCCCTTTTTTGATTTGCCCATTTTTGTAGGTGGATGTTTTGGGGGGAATTTTTGGGTATTGTCATAGGGCAGGTTGGAAGTTTTTAAAAAAATTTAAAATTTGTATTGGTGTTTTTTAAAACTGAAACAGTGAGTGAGGAGGAGGACGGTTTTTCCCGGGGGGGTGGGGGGGGATTTTTGGCAGAAAATTTTTGACAAAAAACAAAAGGGGTTTTTCTCGGGTAAAAAAAACATCCGCTTTCACAATGAGGCCCCGAAATGTGTGTAAAACCCAAAGCCCTACCCCAAAGAAAACAAAAGGGCCCGCCCCCCGGTTGTTTTAGGCCCTTTTAGCAACCCCCTGATGGTTTTTTAGTAGGCTAGGGTTTGAAACCTTTTTTGGCACCGGGGGAAAAGGAATCCTTTTTCTATGCAGAGTGTTAAAAGATATAAACATATTTTTTTGGGGAACCCCTTCAACCGTTTTTTTTTACCCAAAAAAAACAGATACCCCGCTACCATGTCAAGGGGGCAAATTTAAATTTAATTACACACCCCCCATTTTCCTTTGTTCTTCATTTGGCCCCTGCCCCCACACCATATATAAAAGTCATAAACCATTTTTTTGGGGAAAGCTTCTCCCTTTTCAAGGGTCCTTTTCCCCAAATTTGCTGCAAACATAGTTTAATTTTCAATATTTAAAGAAACATTTTCCCCTTCCCCTTTTGGATCTTGGGTGTCTACCACCAGACATGTATGTGCTGTATAGTGTTCTCATATATTGTTTTTTTTTTTAACCAAAAAACTTTTTATTGGCCCGATTTTAAAGTAGTCCCAAACAGAGTACAGTATATGTCTTTTAAAGAAAAAATTTCAACTTTTACCCCAAAAAACCAAAAAAAACCCCACTCCCAATCCATCCCCAAGTTTCCCGAGCAGTAAATACCCCCTTTTCAATCATTTTGCAATGAAAATTTTAAAAAAGTCGGGTTTTGTCACAAAAAATTGTACCTGGCTTTTGGAGGCCTCCACCCACAAAACCCTGCCTTAGACCCCAAGCCAAAGGAACCTCTAACCAAGACCCCCAAAAAACCCCTCGGGCCTAATTAATTCGGTGCAAAAAAGCCCAAAAGTATCCACCCAAATTTAGCCCTATTTTATTTATTTTAAGTTTCCCTCCTCTCTTTTTTAAACCCCCCTCTCCCCAAGAGAAATCAGCCGTTCACTTTATTCCCCCAAACCCCTGTGTAAAACGGGAGGTTCTGCATCCAGCCCACTTTGTCGCTTTAAAATTTTCCCCCAAAAATAAAATTTTAGTTATTGCGATTTTTCAGCCTCTAAAACCCTTTTTAAGCTCCTACTACCCCCAAAAATTACAAACCAAGGGTTTATCTCCACTGAAATTTTAAAAAAAATTTGGGGGACCCAATTTGGACAAAAAACCCAAATTATCGCTCTATTTTGGGGGGAAATTTCCCAGAAAAATTTATGAATCAGAGGGCCCGGGGTGCCCCTGCCCCTATTCCCAAGAGGGAGCCCCCAAATTTCCAATTTTATGTAAAAATAGAGGAGTTCTGAAACTCGTTGTTTTTAAGAATAATTGAGAGATTGGGGTTTGCTGTTCACCACTAAAATTTAAATTGGTTTAGGGTCCCCAGTATCTCTCCCTAATATTAGGCTTATGGGGCCCAATTTATCTCCTTCCCCCCTATACGTAAATTATTGGGTTTCTAGAAAAAATTTTGCCAAAAAAATTTAATAAAGTGGATATCAGCCCCTTCGTTTTTTTGATGTTCTTGCCCCTTTATCTATCGGGAAAAATTTTGGGTTTTTATATTGAATTGTGTCTGATTTTTTGATTATACCGGGGCCTAACTGTAAGTATTTGTATAGCTGGTATGGGGAAAGGGCCCAAATTTCCCGTTTTGCTTTTGGGGAAAAACTTTTAAGCACCCCCGGGATTTTGGAAAGCAGTGAGAGCATTTTTTGAAGGCCCCCTAGATCCCCTGACTAAAATTTCCCTGAAGCACAAAAATTTTCGGACAACCAGGGGGTTTTCCCCCAAATCCCGGTTTTGGGATGTGCAGCCCTGAAGCCCAAAACCCACCCGTTTTTTTCCCCACGTTTATGTTTCGATATAAAGTTGGAAACTTTTTGGAGTGCACTAAAAAATTTTTTGGGCCCCCTTTTTTTCCCATAAAAGATTGGGAAAATTAAAATAGTGGGAAATTTATTTTCTCAAATTTTTAAATCCTTATCCCCCTCCCAAACCCCCAAATCTTTTTATATTGCTTTGGGTGTCCCAAGAATTTAACCCTGCTGGATTGGGTTTTTGGGAAAAACCCCTCCCTTTGGCCTTTGCCAATTGCAGATTTCGAGCTTTTTTCCGGGCATGTGCCCTGCCCAGTAAGGCTTTGAAAAAAAGCTTGATTTTTAAAAAAAAATCTCTGGGGGAGCCAGTTGGGAGATTTAAAGAAGGAGGTACAACAACGGGGAAAAACCCAAATCATTTTAAACAATTTGATTTCCCCGCTATGAAAAGGGGTTTAATTTACGCCAGACATCCAATTTATTTTTAAATTTAAACTTAAGCAATGGATCCGGGATTAAAACCGCCCTTTTTCCTGAAAATTTCACAAAAAATTATTTTACCCAGGTTTTGGAAAAAAATGGGACACTAGAAGTGGTATTCTCCTGGGAGAGAAAAATTGATCCTTTGGCACCCACTGGCATAATGACAGATTTCCCCCCCAATTTAAATTTGTCAACCCGGGAGTAGGCCCATAGTTTTTAAATGTCATTAATTCCCTCTGGCAAGGGGAGCCGCCAGTTTAGAAAAAAAAAAGGAGGTTTTCATCGGTATAAGGCTATTTTGTCCTAAAGCCCCCTTTTCCCAAATGCCTTCAATAGGGGGTTTTTGCTTAATCTGAGCTGTAAGGCTTTTTTGCCGGGGGGAAAAATAGCAATGGAGACAAAGGGCTCCCTGTCTTTTTTTCCCCTTCGCAAATCAATCTTTGATTGTAAATTTTTAGACTCCCCCCTTGGCCTTTGGTCAGTATAAAACAGCTTAATCCAGGATATAAGTTCTCATATATTGTCATAACTGGAAGCCTTTCAGATTGACATTTTTAGTTCAGAGGCCCATATTTTCCCCATTTTCACAATAGGAGCTGGTACTCTTTTCCATTCCCCACCCTCCTGTATAAGCACACTGGGGGACATTTATGAAAACTGTCTTGGTCTAAGACTTTCTTTCTTGCACATAGCAACCAGTCAGAGTGCTTGTCTCATTATTTCAGAGCACTAGATGAAATGAAAAGGGCTCTCTGATTGGTTGCTATGGGCAACAAAGAAAGTCTTAGACCAAGACAGTTTTCATACATGTGGCCCACTGTGTTTTAGTTGTGTTTGCCCTAAGAATAATTTAGAAGAAGGGCGAGTATGTCCATTCAGCTATGGGCAAAGGTACTCCGGTGGTATTTGCTGGTCCTTCTTCAGCTTTACCTTTATCCATCTGCATAGGCAGCAAGGCATGATGGAAGTTCCTTTTAGGTTATCAAAACTGCTAGTTATGACACAGTTTTGGTGATCACTGGGGTGGTGGTACATATCCAATAGTCACTGTAACCTGTGTCAGTATTTTCAACCAGCAATTCATATGATAGTTTGTGATGCTGGAGAAACTTATTGTCCCAAGGATAATTCAGTCATGCAATGTATGGGTTAACACTCCCACATGGGCCTTCAGGAAGAGGTAGACAGCACCCTTCATATTCCTTTATTCACCGGGCGGAGTGACCCTTTTGCAGTGGCTTGCTTGGATCCAGTTGCTCTTTCCCTCTAGCTTCACTGAGGTTTCTATTGTTAACAAGACTTGGAAGGGGCCGTTGTAATGAGGCTTGAACCTCTTTCTCAAATGCCTTTTAAGAACCACCCAGCCACCTGGCTCGAGGTTGTGGCTACTCAGGTCACTGACCAGATCTGGAATGGAATCAAAGACTTGTTTGTGTACTGCTTTAAGGTGTTTATGTAGGGCCTGTCCATATCCTGTCATATTGCTGAATTGCATTGGTAAAGATTGCAGAAAATACAGCCCACATAGGATCTCGTAGGGAGACAGTCCCATGTTTTTATGAGGTGTGCAGCAGACTAAGAACAAAGCTAGTGGCAGGCACTCTGGTCTTGGGTTTCCTGTTTCTTTCACAGCTTTTTGCATTTTCAGCTTTTAAGTTCCACTAATTTGCTCTACCTCTCCACTCCTCTGTGGGTGAAAGGCTTGTTCTATATCTAATGCACTTGTCCCTTCCCTTATGACCTCCCATATGAAGTGTGTCCCTTTATCACTTTCTATTGTTTCTGGTAGTCCAAATTGACAAACAAGATCCTTTGCTGTTGCTTTCAGTACCTGAAAAAAGATCTATGCGATCCAGGACATAATTGCTTGCGAAATTGTATATAGTCAATTTGCAATCTTTGGAATGGGTATAACGGTCAAGGGGTGTGTTTTTGGGAGATCTTTACTACTTTCTCTGTATTGTGATTTGTCCACATCATACAGGTTTCTGAGTACGTGGCTGTTGAAGAACTAAAGTTGGGTGCAACCCAATATTTGTCTTCCTGGGAACACATGGCAGCCTTGGACTATTGGGTCAGTCCTTGGGCTGCTTAGGCCATCATTAGGAAGAAAACCCAAAGGAAGCAGAGCTTATTGCCAACTCACCACAGGCCTTTCTCGTCTAATTTGGCTTCCTGTTTTTCCCACTCCCCTTTTTTACCCTTCTGAACTTGGTATTGAAGGGTCTGAAGAGCATCTAGATTGACAGGGTCTATCAGGGACATGGCCTGTACATTTATGGAAACCATAACTCTAGGCTTTTTTGCAACCTGTTTTCCCGCTTCATCTTCTCTGGCATTTCCTTTGCTTTGAGAGAGTCAGATTTCATGTGTGCTCTGACTTCCCATGATTATTTCAAGCTCTGTGGGCAATAGCAGGGCTTCCATCAGGTCGTAACACTATCTGTATTTTGATGGGTTTTCCTGTTGAGGTTAGGAATGTCCAGGCTCTTCATTTGGGGCCATAGCCATGAGCTATTCCAAATACATAGCTAAATCTGTGTATGTGTGTCACAGTGCATGCTGTTGCCCTTGTCACGGACCGAGGTTGTGCCCGTGCCACTGCTGCAGCTCCCGTCGAATACTCACCTGTCCCGGCTCCTGTTTGTGCTTCAGTGCCGGCGATGGTTCCCGCAGACAGATACGATTCTCTGCTGCTTCCTCTGGCTCCCTGGCATCCTGTGCATGCACAAGCACCCCCTAGGGCATGCATGCGGCACTACATGATTATTTAAATGGAAAGTGTCCCAATTTCCTTTCTGTGAACTGTGACCCCTGGCTATATTAGGAACTTCTTGCCCTTGCTCCTGGTCAGTTTGTTATTGTCTACATATAGCTTGACCCTTGTCTGCTGCACTAATGCTGTTCCAGTGTTTAGTGTATCCTCCATTACCTGTGCAATATCAGTGTGCTCTCTGCTGCCTACCTGTCATTGCACCAGTCCGCTTACATGCTATATATCTGTCACTGTACCAAGTCTGTTACTGTCCTGGGACTGTGTTACCTGCCTAAGGCTACACCTGTGGTGTCCTGTTATCTGTACCAGAAGCAGCTATCCTGTGCTGCACTTCCGGTACCTCTGCGAGTTACACCATCTATGCTCTCAGGGGCCCAGAAGATCCGCCATATACCGACGATTGTTTAGGGGTATCAGGAATGCAGACGTATCTAGCAGGCTACAGAGATTTGTTGTGGTTGTCCTTGACAGAGAATGCCATGAACATTGTGTGGTGTATATTGTCATAGGGTTCTCTAGTACGATCTCTGAGGCTTTGTGTAACAGTACTTGTACTACAGTGACTACCTGTATGCACACGGGTGGCCAGCCATTTCAATGCAGGATAGTGAGAATGGTTTTTCAGTCAGGTGTGCCCATAGCAGGCGTAGAGTAGATAATCCATTTCAAGGTCTGAAAATTGTCAAGCACCTCTTATGTCAGTGCAAATGGTTGTAAAGTCAAGCACTTGTACAGAGGCTACATGAGCACATGAGCAGAGAGTCTGAACGTATCCAGTATAGAAATATATAAATAGCAGGTTTTTATAATCTTGTAGTCCTTGTACAATCATCTACATTAAGACTTATGCCTATTTGAATGTAGATGAGAGAAGGCCTTGTGAAATCAACTACATTCAATAAAGTCTTATTTTCATGTGTAAATGAGAGTACAAAACATAAGACCTTTCTTGTAGATAGAATGCAAATATTGTTGTGTACTGCAAACATAACATCCAGGATGTTGGTGCCTTTGTATACTGTTTGTCTATGACATATGACACATATAGGTATGAGTGTTTGGCCATGAGTCTCTGCATTTCAAAAGGGGTCAATTCAAAAGACTTCTCCATGTGATTTTTCCTTTGCATTTCAAAGGAAAGAATTTTTTTCACAAAACAAATGTTAACTAATTAAATAATCAGCAGGAGATTTAGTTCTAATTTATTTTACTAGCTTCACATCAGTCAATCAAATGACTTTACATGTTAGCTTATGGAGAAAAATTGTATAAGAAGTGAAAGAAAGATGGATATGAAAAGAAAAACTATAGAGAGAATGAAATAGAACAAGTATTAAGAGGAGATGACTGGAGAAGAATTGAGGAAAATGGCAGAATGAATGTAACTGTGGATGAACTGTGGTATGAATGAATGGAGGTATGACTTTCTGTGAAAGAGCTGTGTTAATTGCTGTCTCTGGGACTGAAATCTAAATAAAGACTTTAGCTCTGAAAAAGAACCGAGGTTGACTGTCCAAAATTTTTACCTGCCGGTGGTAAAGGATGGACATGTTCTGTAGTTCCCTCACAAAGCAAATAGAGTAGTACATACCTTGTGTAATATCACAAAATGCAGGTTCTACAGTATGATAATAGGCTCAGGAATGTCCTGAGTTATGTCAGATTTCAAGGAAGGGCCATGTATGGTCTGTACTCTGTCTCTGGTAAGGTGTCTGGCACTAGCTGACAAAGAGTTTTCTAGGAGAAAGTCTAATGACCTACCTTTTTTCATGGACATCTGCACCATAGATGCTGGTTTGATGGAAGAAGGGACTGTTACAATGTGAACACTATACCCTGGCTTGCTGACTGCCAATTGGTTGTGGCATCTGTGGGGAAGAGCAACGGTTTTGCTCTATGTGCCCTGCCTTCCCATAGTTTTAGCAGATTATTTGTCTTCTTCCCTGTCCTCAGATACCATCCCTTTTCTGACTCTGATATGCACATATCACCCTAGGCATCTTAGCCATTTCTTTTTCAGATCCCTTTGCCACCTACAATCAAGCTTTTGGGTCCATGCTGCACTAGTAATAGCCCTAATCATGTCATCCCATATGGGTCTTTGTAGTCCTTTTTTAAACGTTTTACCCAGTATCCTAATGTCCAGTTTAACTTTTAGTGAGTATCCCATGTCTGTGCATTTCATCTGTAATTAAACATACATTTTTTCAACTGTTACTCATTTCACTGGGGCCACATATGTGAGGTTTACTGACTGTTTTGCCTCTGTTTCTCCTGTGTCCAATTCCTGTCCATCTGACACTAGTCTTCTCCTAACTGTTCTGTATGTTACCATCCCCAAATGTATGTTGGCCGTGGCTCATTCCTGACATAGTACCATCCACTAGGTATGACTCCCAAGGCACTTCAACACCCTTGTGGTTCAAGTCACTATATTCTATGGTGTCATCATACCTTTATAGTTTTTCCTCCCTCAGACAAGATCCAACTGTCCAATCCTCCTGGTGCAACTAGATCGAACTGGCTGTCAGGAATCCCTTTTTCTGGTCAATCACTATCCTCCACAATAACCACACAAACAACAAAAGGATAAGTCAAGCACCAACGCCAACACAATGCTTTCACAGACAGTTTAAATCATTACTAGTTGACATAAACCGCCCTTAAGGAACCCAGACTGTTTTGACCTACCTGACACAGCCTAATTTGAAAACTGGCAAATTTCACAATAATGTGAGAAAACTTTTTGACACTTTTACCTATTCATGAATTACAAAGAATGTTATATCCCTCGTGACACATGTGCTTTAGTGTTAGTAAGAAAAATTTTTATCCATACAATCCAGGATTGTTATTGGATGAAAAAATATCCAAATTACAGAACAATGAAAAAAAAGCAAAATAATGAAAGTTGCAAAATATCATCTAGCAAGACAGAAAATAATTCACCACAACTAAGTTAAAAACAATCATCTACCAAATGTCCACTAAAGGAAGGCATCATATGTAAAAATAAACCATTAAATATTTTAATGAACATAAAGGTTCTAATCCATAAAAAGATGACATAACACACAAAAACCGACAAAATAGCCAAATACAAAAATAAACTGGTCCCACTCCATTCTGACGTGGCTTTGAGGGTCCTGCAAGTTAGATACCCCTATAAATCATGCCATCAAGAAAGCTAGACCCTTAACGATTTACAACATTAATTAGGAAGTTTGATAACCCTTAGATAATTCACAGAAATATAAAGCAAATGGAGTGAAATTTCAAAATTTCACTTTTTTGCAGATTTTCAATAATAATCCAATATTCACGTGGAAAAAAGTGTTAATTAGACAAGGTAAAATGCAAATTACAATCAATTCCCCCAGACGGCCGTTTATAGAGATATCCATAGTGGCCTCTAGTGCATATTTGGCTCAACCATAATGCCCCAGAATAGGAGAGCACCTAGTAATTTTCTATATCTCTGTGGGTCTCATTTCAATCGAATTTATTTAGACGCCTTTCAGGTTTGGGTACACCCAAAGGTGCTAAAACTATAATAAACACCCCTAAATAACCACAATATTTGAAACGTTACACCCCTTAAGGAATAAAACCTGAATGGTGTGCAAATTGCTGACATAAATCCCCCACAGGATCAAACACACCAAATTTAAAGCAAACTTCAGATCCCAGACCAACAAATTATTTAACCAATAACAGCCAATAAAGCATACAAATGATTTCACAGAATACTAGGAATCCATGAAAAAAAAAACCCCAAACTTATAAATTACAAATATCTACCAAGTTTGGCAATACCCGTACATTGTGGTTGTAAACAGCTGATGTGGGCGCATGGCAGGGCGTAAATTAGGTAGTGAGAGCTAATTTGGCCTTTAGGAACTCAGAATTTTGGTGGGGCACATGTCGCATTTGCGCAAGCCCCCATAAGTAGCAGAACGGCGAAACATTCCAGAAGTCGCCCCATTTTGGATTCAACACCCATCAGGGAACTCATCAATGGGTGTACTGACATTTGGATGCACAGGTGTTGTCCAAAGTTTTTTTTTAGCATAGGGCTAATGAGACAATGGGAAGGGAAAAACGCAGTTCACCATTTCATTTTATTTTGAGTTACATTACTTTTACCAGCATTCGCCGTGCAGAGTAAAATGATGTGATAACATTACTATGTGGTTCGTACACATACAAATGCACACTCAAAACACTCGAAAAAAAACATAAAACAACCAAAAACCCCCAGAATCCCACCTACCACCCAAAAAGCGAAATTATAAGAAGTCCAAATCTGACAGCCAAAAACTTATTTATATATGCTGTGAGAATGAGCTGTGAAAGGGCTTGTTTTGCGGTCAGAGTTGAAGTTTGTATATTTGAACCGAGTGTAAATATGTTGAGCATATGAAGCAATGTTCACTTTTTATTAAGGTTTTTGTGAGATGTTTAGAACAAAAAGCCATCAAACAAGTGTAGTAGAAAAAAACAAAAACTAAAAACCACTCGTTAAATTACACTAGAACTCATACCAAGTACTCAAAACCACCGCCCTGACACAACGTCAACCCCGAACCCCCCCAAAGAAACAAAAAATAAGTAAAAAACCATCAAAAAAACAAACGCACCCCCCTACATCCAACAGAACAAACTAAAAATCCACACCAACGAATTTGAGAGCCCTAACTATATAAATTTTTCTGACGTGCATGGAACTGTGTAAGGGACTTTGTTTTTGCGAAGAGGATTTGACGTTTTATTAGTATCATTTTTGGGGACAAGGTATTTGATTGCTTTTAAAATCCATTTAATTGTAGGCCAGTGTGGCATGTGGCCTCACCCAACTCCCACCTATGTAGAGTTTTTTATTTTTTATATTTTAACAGGCTCACCTTGCAGAATCCTTGATACGTTAGCTTATACTACATAGGACCTCTACTCATAAGAGCGATACCCTATTTAATAAAAAGTTATTTTATGTTTGAAGCACTTTAAAAAAAAAAGAAAAGATTTTTTTAGTGTGATAAAACAATATTCATGCATCGCAATCTTCTGAGAGCTAAACAGTTTTTATTTATTCGTATACAAGAGCTGTTATAAGAACTTTTTATTGCGGGATGAACTGACGTTTTTATTGGTACAACTTTTGATTTTATAGGAGTATTAATTGATCGATTTTATTCCATTTTATTGGCTGCGGGAATGAACAATAATCTTAATTCTAGTGATTGTTTTTTTTTTTTTTTTTTACTGCGTTCACCGTACGGGTTAATATAACATGAACAGATTTTATAGAGGCAATGGGGTTCGTTACGCACGCGCTGATACCAACTATGGGTACTTTATTTATTTTTGATCTTTTTGGGGCGATTGGTCGTTTGAAACAGGGGAAAGGTCTGAGACCGTATTATATAATATTATATTTAAACATTTTAAGAGATATACAAGTTAATCACAAAATCATTACTATATAAATCACTAATTCACATAAAAATAAAAACTAAACCCCTCGTTGATAATACATAGCTCACAAAAGCACACTCCTACAATAGACACAGTTCATCTCAAGAAAGCAAAAGAACTAGTACCACATCCCACAGACCATCACGAATCCGGGCGCGTGCCCACAGGTCCGGCCGGTGCCGTCGTGACGTCACAACCACCCGAAGGCATTCTCTTCCTTCCGAGAACTGTAAGGAGGCATGAAGCCGCACGATTCGCCCGAAAAGAAAAAAAAAAAAATAAAAAAAAATAATAAAAAAACAAAAAAAAAAAAAAAAAAGACAAGAAAAAAACTAAAAAAAAAAAAAAAAATAATTAACCCCCCCCAAAAAAAAAAAAAATCCGTGCGCTGCTGCCGTCCGACAGAGAACCCAGTGAGAGCGTACTCCTCCTGCGTCTCTCTTGTTATTGCGACCCATGGTCGCTGATAATTAAGGGGTTATCCCCGCCCCCCCCCGAGAGATCCGGGGTCGGCCGATGTGGGGGATGTCAGCTGTAATATACAGCTGACCCCCCGCGCCCCGATCGCGCGAACTCTGCTTTAGAGTTCGCGCGATCCTCAGGACGTATCCATACGTCCAGGTGCGTTAACCCCAAACGACCTGGACGTATGGTACGCCCCAAGTCGTTAAGGGGTTAAAGGGGTTTTATCGCTACAAAGATCATATCTCTAATGATGGGGACAGGAAAAAATAAGTCCTTTTGCAATTGTTTTGCATTACCAAAATCACTTAGTATAGCAGATATGAGCAAATCTGTGTGTTCTATACCTAAAACTGCACCCTGAGGTCGGACTACACCCCCTTTTATGTGATTGGCTGACTAATATTTCATTCAGCCCTGTTGGGACATGCCCCCTGTGATGTGCGTGACTGCCTGTACTCTGTGCTTACTCTGACCTGTGTAAAATGAAAGTGAAACTAGTTGCCTCAGCTTTCTGTCATGGCTGTGTCTGTATAATAAAGGCTGTCTGAGCTCCTCCTATGCTCATCTCCCATTGACAGCTCTAATGTGAAGGATC
Organism: Phyllomedusa bahiana; assembly: GCA_025379985.1. NCBI lineage: Eukaryota > Metazoa > Chordata > Amphibia > Anura > Hylidae > Phyllomedusa > Phyllomedusa bahiana. The sequence continues at coordinate 524 of JAODAL010075776.1, read as the reverse complement.
TGGGCAAGTACTGAGCCCCTAGCTGCTAGATACACTCTCCCCCCCCATATAACACAGCCTCATACCCTCTACTCCCGCCTATACCTCCTGCCTGATAACAGAGGGGAGAGCAGATGGCATTTTTAACACTGGTTTAATCAGTTCAGGCTGCATGTATAATTGTTTCCACCAACACAGGTGTTCTGGTTGCAAGGAGCTTGTGCAGCCTGGGAGGGAGCTGACAGATCTGCAGACATTATAACCATTGAAGGAGGTCTGCAGATTTGTGACATCTTCTCCCTAACACAGAATGATGATGTTGCCAATCTTCAGTGAGGGGAGACACACCCACTTGGATGAGAGACTCACCCCTGGATTTGAAGCTGTAAGAGAGATGAATAGCTCAAGTCTACCTACATGATCTCTATAAATATATCCTCTCCACACACAATCTCTATTTTTGCCACCAATATGTCTTTACTGTGATAACTTCCCACTGTCTTTGTCTTTTATCTTAAAGTCACTGCCAACACTATTTCAATCCC
>JAODAL010075775.1:0-13863 GCA_025379985.1 Phyllomedusa bahiana | reverse complement strand
ACAGGGGGCTCCGCATGGCACGCACAGGGGCCCCCAACCCGGGCTTTTTTCACAAAAAAAGAAGGGCTCCGGGGTCATTGTCGGGGCCCCCCGATCCGATTTAGATGTGGAGGGTTTGCTGTGCACTATAGTCCTACAACATGTCGGACCTCCCCAGCCTATAGCACTGACACACACTGCGGCGCTGTATGGATAGATGAAGGAGCTGAGCAGCTTGTAGTAGGTGAAGGGTTACACGGCGCCTCCAGGCAGACATTATCTATGCAGCCGTGCCCGCGCCCTCTGATGCCCGCGCCCTCTGATGCCCGCGCCCTCTGATGCCCGCGCCCTCTGATGCCGCGCCCTCTGATGCCCGCGCCCTCTGATGCCCGCGCCCTCTGATGCCCGCGCCCTCTGATGCCCGCGCCCTCTGATGCCCGCGCCCTCTGATGCCAGCACAGGACGAGCGGCACCTGCTTCACGTAGACACCGCGCACCTGGGTGCACCAGCCTGATAGCGTCACCTGCAGCGTGTGAGGGGTGTGTGATGTGAGAGATATTACATAGATCGATAGAGATTGGTGGGAAAAGATTCAACAAAACGAGTCTTTCATTCAACTAAGGTGCTGCTTGCTCTGGGAGTCCGGCGGGTGGTCCTAATCCATAACAGATACGAGTAGCTCCGCCCACTGGACTCCTACACTCCGAATGAGCAGAGGTTTTAGTGAATGACTTGCTGTAGGGCAACCTTTGACATGAGACTGTGCATCTCTCCAGAAGGCGGCAGGTCGGATCTGTACGATGGGTTCCCTTTAAATCTGTGGGGGGCGGGGGGGGGGGTGACCTCAGCCGGGGCATTCCTCCCCTACAATGGCGCACACAGGCCAGACAGGCCGGGCATTGTGCGCCTGCCAGGGTCATCAGTACCTGCGGCCGCCCCTGGATGGGACAATGCCGCCTGTGATGGGGAGGACGGGACATTTCCAGAACATTCCAGGTCACATGGTCGGTTTCTGGTAACCGGATCCTAATAATGGTTCTTAAACCCCATGAATTTGAGAGCGTTGAGCGGCGCCCCCTGACCCCGCACAGAGGGGCGACGTCTGCTGCCCGGCTCACTGCTGGCAGCGCATGGAAATCTTCTTACACTTGTCACAGCTGAAGACTTGCTACAGTGCATCCCAGTGCATCAGCAAACACACAGAGACAGCCCAGCAGCTCTGCAGATGCCGAGACACAGACACCGAGTGTATGAAACACGGCTGCGTCTAGTACATAGGAAAATCGCAGGCTCTTGGTGCACATTTTGATCAGATTGTGAGAGCCTGAGGATGGCCCTGTTGAGATGGGGGCCCTCTCCCTGTATGCGGGCGCCTCTGTGGTGACCTCTCTGGATGTGAAGGTCTCATCTATGCTCTGCTGTGACTAAAAACAGCCTAAATGGCTGGGATCAGTTCACAATTTGATCAAAATGTGCACTAAAAGCCTTACTTTTTCATATGTACTATATGTAGGAGTGATGCCCTATGAAATAATTTATATGTTCAGTTTATGCCGCTCTCTTGGCGTCTGCAGAGCTGCTGGTTTGTTTCTGTGTGTTGCTGCCATGTTTTGGGGAAGGGTTTAAAAATTTAAAACCCCTCGCCGGAGACCCTCTTCCCACGTCGTTGTAGTCAGTGTGGTGCGGCGGTCGTCATTTGGATCTGGCCCCGGGCCGCGCTCCGCGCCCCCCTGTGCCTCGGCCCTTTTCCCGGCGCTCCCCCCCCCCTGTGCCTGGCTCTGCCCGCCGGCGCCCCCGCGCCCCCCTGTGCCTCGGCCCTGTCGCCGGCGCTCCGCGCCCCCCTGTCCCCTGGGCCCTGTCCCCGGCCCGTTTCCCCCCCCCTGGGCCCCCCCGGGCCCCCTCCCCGCCGGCCCTCCGCCCCCCCCCTTTTCCTGGGCCCCTGTCCCCGGCGGGGCCGCCCCCCCCTGTGCCTCGGCCCTGTCGCCGGCGCTCCGCGCCCCCCTGTGCCTCGGCTCTGTCGCCGGCGCTCCGCGCCCCCCTGTGCCTCGGCCCTGCCCGCCGGGGCCCGGGGCGCCCCCCTGTGCCTCCCCTTTGCCCCCGGGCCCCGCCCCCCCCTGGGGCCTGGGCCCCGCGCCGGCGCTCCGCGCCCCCCTGGGGCCTGGGGCCCTGTCGCCGGGGGGTTCCGCCCCCAATGTGCCTCGGCTCTGTCGCCCTTGTTTACAGGACTTGTGCTGTCCTGGGCCCAGAATAGCAGCACAAGTGATTGTGGGCGCGGGGGTTTTTTTGGTGACGCCCCCTGTGGAGGGTTTGCGCCCCCCGCTAAAATGTGCTGCTTTTAATTCCCAAAAAACCCCCCAAATGTCTTGTTTAAATTCCCCCCGGGAACTTTAAGATCTGATTCCGGGTGGGCTTGTTACCTCCCCGCCAATTCCTAAAGTAAATTGTTGTGAAAAGGGAATCTGCCCCGCCCGCGGCAGTGACGGGGGTTTAACATAGCGGGGCCCCAAAGAAATTCCCATGGGGTTTATTTCCTGAAATACTCTGTGCTGCTGCGGCCCTAAATTGTACTAATGCCCCTTTCTGTCCCCTTTCCCATGGGTCGCAATTTCGGGTGCTGAAAAAATTCTGTGCTGCTGGGGAGGTGTTTATTCTACTATGTAACACTCCTGTTGTCACCCCCCTTTAAAAGAAAAAGTGCCCTTCCCTAAGTACTCTGTGCTTTGGGTTCGCTGATTCTGCTATGTAATGTTTCTTCAGTCACCAAACTATCAGCCCGTTTATCTCCTTAAATACTCTGTACAGCTGAGGCCCTCGCTTTTTTCACTATGTGTGCTTATTTCCCCTTTTTGGGTTTTTCCTAAAATTACTTTGTGCTCCCGGGGGCTTGAGTCCTTCCACCAAAATTAATAAAAGTCATCAAAAACGAAATACACGAGGGAAACGCCCCGGGGGCGCGAAACGCTTTAAATTTTTTTTTTATTTCCCCGTGTATTCTCATGGTGTCGGAAGGTGAAATACTTTCTACGACACTTTTCTAATAAATCTGTTTTTCTATTACTCGCCGACCTCAGCGGGTTATTTGCAGCAGACGAGCGCCGGGTATTTGTTCTTTTATGACTGTTTTTCCCGCGCTCACTACCGGCTCCAGGTCATGGAGAAGCTTCACCCACGGCTGCTGAGCTCTGTGAGCGCTTAGGAGTGGGTTTTGCCTTGAAACCAGCACCCCCCCCCCCAAGGTGCCGGGGCCATTTTTTTTAATCATGTTTCATTTTGTGCCCCCCCTCTCGTCTTTTTTATTTTTTCTTATACTAAAATAGCTTCTTACCTCCCCAAATACCCAATTCTGCGAAATACTCTGTGCTGATGTGACCGTTGCACCTCCTTTGGTCAGTGGTGCGTCCGAGTGCCGTGACGGCGCTGCGTGCGTAAAGTGCGGTGTCCGGGGTCCCCGTTGTGTAGGCAGAGCGGTGTCCGCGGTCTGTGTGTTAGGCAAGCGGTGCGCGCTGTTGGTGTAGAGCAAAGGGGGTGTCCGCAGTCTGTGGTGTAGAGCAGAGCGGGGTCGGCGCGGTGTGTAGAGCAAAGGGGGTGTCCGCAGTCGTGTGTGTAGAGCAAACGGGGTCCCCCATCTGTTGTGTGAGCAGAGCGTGTCCCAGTCTGTTGGGGTAGGCAGAGCGTTCCGCAGTCTGTGTGGTAGAGCAGGCGGTGTCCGCAGTCTGTGTGTGAAGCGACGGTTTTCCGCAGTCTGTGTGTGTAGAGCAGAGCGGTGTCGGCAGTCTGGTGGTAGAGCAGGCGGGTCCGCAGTCTGTGTGTGTAGAGCAGAGCGGGGTCCCCCCGTCTGTGTGTGTAGAGAGCGGTGTCCGCGTTGTTGTAGAGCAGAGCGGTTCCGATCTGGTGTGTAGAGGGAGGCGGTGTCCCCCAGCTGTGTCTAGAGCGACGGTGCCCGGTCTGTGTGTTTAAGTGTGGTGTCCCGTCTGTGTGTGTAGAGCAGAGCGGGGTCCCCGCTGTGTGGTAGAGCAAGGGGTGTCCGCGGTCTGTGTGTGTAGAGCAGAGCGTGTCCCCCGGTCTGTTGTGTAGAGCAGAGCGGTGTCTGCAGTCTGTGTGGTAGGCGAGCGGTGTCCCCCTTGGGTGTAGAGCAGAGCGGTGTCGGGAGTCGGTGTGTAGAGCAAGCGTGTCCGCGTGTGTGTTTAGAGCAGAGCGGTGTCGGCAGTCGGTGTGTAGACAGAGCGGGGTTGCAGTCTTGTGTGTAGACAGAGCGGTGTCCGCGGTCTGGTGTGTAGACAGAGCGGGTCCCCGGGCTGTGTTGTAGAGCGGCGGTGTCCAGTTGTGTTGTAAGGAGAGCGGTGTCCCCCGCTGTGTGTGTAAGCAAGCGGTGTCGGCAGTTGTGTGTGTAGAGCGAGCGGGTCCGAGTCTTGTGTGTAGAGCAGAGCGGTGTCGGGGCTGTGTGTGAGAGCAGAGCGGTGTCCCCAGCTGTGTGTGGTAGAGGGAAGCGGTTCCGCAGTCTGTGTGTGTAGAGCAGAGCGGTGCCCGCATTTCTGTGTTTTGTAGAGCAAAGCGGTGCCAGCAGCCCTGTCAGGTGTGTAGAGCAGAGCGGTGTCCGCAGTCTGTGTGTGTGTAGAGCAGAGCGGTGTCCGCAGTCTGTGTGTGTATAGCAGAAGCGTGCCCGGGCGTCTGTGTGTGTAGAGCAGAGTGGTGTCCGCGGTCTGTGTGTGTAGAGCAGAGCGGTGTCCGCGGTCTGTGTGTGTAGAGCAGAGCCGGTGCCCCGCGTCTGTTGTGTGTAGAGCAGAGCGGTGCCCGCAGTCTGTGTGTGAAAGAGCAAGGGGTGTCCGCAGTCTGTGTGTTTTAGAGCAAGCGGTGTCCGCAGCTTGTGTGTGTAGAGCAAGCGGTGTCCGCAATTCTGTATGTTTTAGAGCAGAGCGGTGTCCGCGGCCCTGTGTGTGTAGAGCAAGCGGTGTCCGCGGTCTGTGTTTTGTAGAGCAGAAGCGGTGTCCGCGTCTGTGTGTGTAGAGCACAGAAGCGGTGTCCGCGTCCTGTGTGGGGTAGAGCAGAGCGGTGTCCGCGGTCTGTGTGGGGTAGAGCAGAGCGGTGTCGGCGTCTGTGTGTGTAGAGCAGAGCGGTGTCGGCGCTGTGTGTGTAGAGCAGAGCGGTGTCCGCAGTCTGTGTGTGTAGAGGAGAGGGGTGTCGGCTGTGTGTGTAGAGCAGAGCGGTCCGCGTCTGTTTTGTGTAAGCAGGCGGTGTCGCAGTCTGTGTGTGTAGAGCAGAGCGGTGCCCGGGGGGGTCTGTGTGTGTAGAGCAGAGCGTGTCCGCAGTGCTGTGGGTGTAGAGCAGACCCGGTGTCCCCAGTCTGTTGGGGTTAGAGCAGAGCGGTGTCCGCAGTCTGTGTGGTAGAGCAGAGCGGTGTCGCGTCTGTGTGTGTAGAGCAGAGCGGTGTCGCGCTGTGTGTGTAGAGCAGAGCGGTGTCCGCAGTCTGTGTGTAGAGCAGAGCAGGTGTCCGCGTCTGTGTGTGTAGTAGCAGAGCGTGTCCGCGGTCTGTGTGTGTAGAGCAGAGCGGTGGCGCGGTGTGTGTAGAGCAGAGCGGTGTCGGCGTCTGTGTGTGTAGAGCAGGCGGTGTCCGCAGTCTGTGTGTGTAGAGCAGAGCGGTGTCGGCGGTCTGTGTGTGTAGAGCAGAGCGGTGTCAGCAGTCTGTGTGTGTAGAGCAGAGCGGTGTCCGCGGTCTGTGTGTGTAGAGCAGAGCGGTGTCGGCAGTCTGTGTGTGTAGAGCAGAGCGGTGTCCGCGGTCTGTGTGTGTAGAGCAGAGCGGTGTCGCGCTGTGTTGTGTAGAGCAGAGCGGTGTCCGCGGTCTGTGTGTGTAGAGCAGAGCGGTGTCCGCAGTCTGTGTGTGTAGAGCAGAGCGGTGTCGGCAGTCTGTGTGTGTAGAGCAGAGCGGTGTCCGCAGTCTGTGTGTGTAGAGCAGAGCGGTGTCCGCGGTCTGTGTGTGTAGAGCAGAGCGGTGTCCGCGGTCTGTGTGTGTAGAGCAGAGCGGTGTCCGCAGTCTGTGTGTGTAGAGCAGAGCGGTGTCGGCGCTGTGTGTGTAGAGCAGAGCGGTGTCCGCAGTCTGTGTGTGTAGACCCTAGCTGTGCCCGCGCTGTGTGTGTAGAGCAGAGCTGTGTCCGCGCTGTGTGTGTAGAGCAGAGCGGTGTCGGCAGTCTGTGTGTGTAGAGCAGAGCGGTGTCGGCGCTGTGTGTGTAGAGCAGAGCGGTGTCCGCAGTCTGTGTGTGTAGAGCAGAGCGGTGTCCGCAGTCTGTGTGTGTAGAGCAGAGCGGTGTCCGCAGTCTGTGTGTGTAGAGCAGAGCGGTGTCGGCGCTGTGTGTGTAGAGCAGAGCGGTGTCGGCGCTGTGTGTGTAGAGCAAGCGGTCCGCAGTCTGTGTGTGTAGAGCAGAGCGGTGTCGCGCTGTGTTGTAGGCAGTGCGGTGTCCGCAGTCTGTGTTTGTAGAGCAGAGCGGTGTCCGCTGTCTGTGTGTGTAGAGCAGAGCGGTGTCGGCAGTCTGTGTGTGTAGAGCAGAGCGGTGTCCGCAGTCTGTGTGTGTAGAGCAGAGCGGTGTCGGCGCTGTGTGTGTTGAGATGTGCGGTGTGGGCGCTGTGTGTGTAGAGCAGAGCGGTGTCCGCAGTCTGTGTGTGTAGAGCAGAGCGGTGTCCGCAGTCTGTGTGTGTAGAGCAGAGCGGTGTCCGCAGTCTGTGTGTGTAGAGCAGAGCGGTGTCCGCAGTCTGTGTGTGTAGAGCAGAGCGGTGTCCGCAGTCTGTGTGTAGAGCAGAGCGGTGTCCGCAGTCTGTGTGTGTAGAGCAGAGCGGTGTCCGCAGTCTGTGTGTGTAGAGCAGAGCGGTGTCCGCGGTCTGTGTGTGTAGAGCAGAGCGGTGTCCGCGGTCTGTGTGTGTAGAGCAGAGCGGTGTCCGCAGTCTGTGTGTTAGAGCAGAGCGGTGTCGCAGTCTGTGTGTGTAGAGCAGAGCGGGTCGCAGCTGTGTGTTGTAGAGCAGAGCGGTGTCCGCAGTCTGTGTGTGTAGAGCAGAGCGGTGTCGGCGCTGTGTGTGTCGAGCGGAGAGGTGTCTCGGGTCTGTGTGTGTAGAGCAGAGCGGTGTCCGCAGTCTGTGTGTGTAGAGCAGAGCGGTGTCCGCAGTCTGTGTGTGTAGAGCAGAGCGGTGTCGGCAGTCTGTGTGTGTAGAGCAGAGCGGTGTCGGCAGTCTGTGTGTGTAGAGCAGAGCGGTGTCGGCGCTGTGTGTGTAGAGCAGAGCGGTGTCCGCGGTCTGTGTGTGTAGAGCAGAGCGGTGTCCGCTGTCTGTGTGTGTAGAGCAGAGCGGTGTCCGCGGTCTGTGTGTGTAGAGCAGAGCGGTGTCGGCGCTGTGTGTGTAGAGCAGAGCGGTGTCCGCAGTCTGTGTGTGTAGAGCAGAGCGGTGTCCGCGGTCTGTGTGTGTAGAGCAGAGCGGTGTCGGCGCTGTGTGTGTAGAGCAGAGCGGTGTCGGCGCTGTGTGTGTAGAGCAGAGCGGCGTCGGTGCTGTGTGTGTAGAGCAGAGCGGTGTTCCGCGGTCTGTGTGTTATGTGCGGCTCGCTTTCGGTGCCGCTTCCTCACGCCTCTGTCTCTCTCCACAGGGTCCGGTGACGGTTTCGGTAAGATCATCCAGCGCTTCCCGCTGACGGACTGGAGCGACACGCCGTTCCCGCAGGGCATAGAGCTGGTAGGTGCTGCGCCTCGCGTCCTCGTGCCCCTTTTCGTGCTCTTTGTTGTTCCTCCTCTCTGTGGATCCTGAGCTCCTGCCTCGTCCTCCAGCCTGCGGGAGCTGCATCACCTTTATGGCCGCAGACACAATGTACCGACCTCGCTGCTGTGTGTGGCCCCGGGCCAGGATGAGAGGGGGAGGGGGGGTGGACAATGTGGGTCACAAGGAGCCTGGCAGTAGGTTGCTGTGCGGCTTGAGGCCGGTGTGGGCAGTAGGGGCGGTATCATCTACGCCAGGCAATGGCCGGTGTGCCCAATATGTGGTCCTCCCTGAGCGAGTGTTCAGCCCCAGGTGCTGTCATTCTACTCCCGTCCTCTGTACTCCTTAGTAATCACACACACTCACTGCTGAGCGACTGCTGAACCCCAGGTGCTGTCATTCTACTCCCATCCTCTGTGCTCATTAGTCATTGGTTAAACAGTTCAAATAAAAGGAAAAAAAGAAACATCAATCAGGTTTGTGCATTGAGAAAAATCCTAATGTGTGGGTCCTGCAGGGAGTTGAACCTAGGATCCCTGTGTTGAAAGGCAGAAGTGCTAACCACTCAGCTACATTGTAGCTACTCACAGCTCTTTACTTAAACAGACCTTTGTTTGACTAGAGTGAGCACAGTGTGGGGATAGGCATGGTGATGTCAGCCTGCTGGGTCACATGATCTGCAGTTCCATCAGATCATAGTCGCCCCCTCCTGAAGACACTGAAAGCTGCAGCAGGAGAAGCCAAGCCTGAAATGCCTCCGTGGTGCCAGCGCTTTGTCTCCAGAGCTGCTGATTCTCTTTAGTTGGTGCATTGTTCGCGGCGGTGGCTTCCCCTTTGAGGCCGCTCGTCCGTGCTGATGCGCTGATTGTCCCCTAATCCTCGTCTCTCTCTGCGGCGCGGGACTTCGTGCATGAAGCTGCGTGTGTGTCAGGGCCCGAGTCAGCGGAATCCACAGCAGCCGGACTCAGCGGATTACACGAGGGCCCCAGCAGCGGCGGCCAATGGTTCATAGGAATCATGGGACTGACAGCGGGAGCTCCTGGGGGGCCAGATCTCCAGGGGGTCACGTCTGCCCCCACAATCCCTGCAGATAGACCCGCTCATCCTGAGCCTGCTGGTTCATGCCAGGGCTGCAGTGGTGCGTTGCAGGGAGGGTGACCCTGCATATAGACCCGCTCATCCTGAGCCTGCTGGTTCATGCTAGGGCTGCAGTGGTGACTGACACACAGAGCGTTGCAGGGAGGGTGACCCTGCATATAGACCCGCTCATCCTGAGTCTGCTGGTTCATGCTAGGGCTGCAGTGGTGACTGCCACACAGAGCATTGCAGGGAGGGTGACCCTGCAGATAGACCCGCTCATCCTGAGCCTGCTGGTTCATGCCAGGGCTGCAGTGGTGACTGACACACAGAGCGTTGCAGGGAGGGTGACCCTGCATATAGACCCGCTCATCCTGAGCCTGCTGGTTCATGCTAGGGCTGCAGTGGTGACTGACACACAGAGCATTGCAGGGAGGGTGACCCTGCATATACACCCGCTCATCCTGAGCCTGCTGGTTCATGCTAGGGCTGCAGTGGTGACTGACACACAGAGCGTTGCAGGGAGGGTGACCCTGCATATAGACCCGCTCATCCTGAGCCTGCTGGTTCATGCCAGGGCTGCAGTGGTGACTGACACACAGAGCGTTGCAGGGAGGGTGACCCTGCATATAGACCCGCTCATCCTGAGCCTGCTGGTTCATGCTAGGGCTGCAGTGGTGACTGACACACAGAGCGTTGCAGGGAGGGTGACCCTGCATATAGACCCGCTCATCCTGAGCCTGCTGGTTCATGCTAGGGCTGCAGTGGTGACTGACACACAGAGCGTTGCAGATTGATGTGGGCGTGCGGCGCGAGCGCGGTGTTGTACGGAAGAGCTTTGTTTGCAGTCAGTCTTCGTTGCTCATTATGTAAATTATTAATTAATTATGCAGATTATGCAGATTATCCTGTTCCCAGGATTGTATCACTCACATTCATCCCGATGCGACGTCATGCTAGGAACATTCACACCCGGGCAGTGCCCCGGCCGCCATCTTGTCAGAACCATGGAGTCCTGGGAAACCTGATACCCGGGCCCCTGATTGGTTGTCCCTCTAGCACAGCCACTCTGATCCTGGGAAAGCTGGATGACGGCTGCCATCCCCATATCTAATACCAGGGCCCTGATTGGTCGTCCTTCCTAGCACAGCAATGTGTGACTCGATCTGATCCTGGGAAAGCTGGGTGCCGACCCTTCGATCCTATCACTCATCAAGCAGTTTTCCAGGAATAGCTCTGAGCAGGGAGTGACGGCACAGGTGGTGCGGCCGCTCCTGCCCCGCTCCCTCACCCAGCTTTCCCGGCACCCCGAGTGGCTGAATGTCCGTGGCCCTCGTCGCTGCCGCTCGGGGCTCTGTGGAATCTTCCGAAATAATTCCCAGAGTCCGGTCACAGAGCAGCAGCTGTAGGAAGTGGAGGCCTCTGGAGGCTGCGCCGCTGTCCTGCGGGTCGCCTCCCTGGTGGCCGCTCCTTGTCACAGCGAAGCCTCCATCAGTGCCAGTTACCAGGTGCAGCCTCCGTCATGGGGTGTCAGGGCTCTGTGAGAGCGCGCCTGCTCCTTGCTGGACCTCCGCTCGCTGTCACTGAATGGATGATCCTCAATACTTCTCAGTAACGTTCTACAGCACAGCTGGAGGTTTGCTACAGTTGTATCCAGTGCAGACGTTCCTGATACAGTCCTCCTGCGCTGATACATTGTAACAGACTATCTGCTTGTGGATATCCTGAGGATGAGGAGCTCTGGATGTGACCGGAGCACATGATGTCCCCCCCCAGATGTGCACGGGACACGGCGTTCCCAGAATTCTCGGGATTAACCCCGCTTTTTTTCTGAGTAAACCCCCCCTTTTGGGCTCACCGCTTGTTTTTTAGCTGCGCGTTTGGGCGCGTTTTCCTCGCTGGTGGTGTCACCGGTGTAAACAGACACCCCCCCCCCCCCCCATGGGGGCGCGGGCGGCGGGACGGAGGTTACATATTTCTTATCTTCCCCCTTTTATTCCCTTTGCTATACTGAGCCCCTTTTTCATGAATAAAATTTACAAGAGCAGCAGGGGACTGACCAAACGCATAGTGTTCATCCTGAGTTCCCGGTTTGAATAGAAACTAGAGCACTTGTTAACTGACTTTACAGACATCTATAGGTGTTCATCCTGAGCTTCCTAGTTCAGGACTAGAAAACTAGAGCAGCAGGGCGTACTGACACAGACAGGCTTCCTTAGATGTTCAGCCTGAGCTTCCGGCTTCATGAATAGAACACCAGAGCACCAGTGCGGACTGACACATACAGACGTCTATGGAAGCCTGTATGTGTCCGTTTACACTGCTGCTCTAGTTTTCTATTCCTGAAAGGAGCTAGGATGAACCCCCATGATCTGTATTTTTTTCTGCTCTCTTGCTCTTGTTTTCTTTCAAAAACCCGGGAACCCGGATAACATCATGGAACCTGTATGTGTCAGTTTCCTGCTGCCTAGTTTTTATCCTGAACTAGGAAGCTCAGGATGAACAAGAGCAGCAGGGCGTACTGACACAGGCCCCATAAAAGTTCATCCGGGCTTCCGGTTCAGATAGAACCCCAGCAACAGTGCGGACTGACACAGACCTCAAAAGGTGTTCATCCTGAGCTTCCTGGTTCACAAACAGAAAACCATAGCAGTAGTGCATACTAACGCATCCGGATGAGGGGAGTTGTATGAGGGTTTTTTATTGGGTGTCTGGGCTCTGGCACTGGGCTGGGGGCTCTTCGCCTGTGCTGTGGGTTTCCCCTCTGTTTCGGGCCCTCGCTGGAGGTGTGAGGTTTCGGAGGAGGCCGCGCTCCCTGCTTCCTGTTTATCATTGACTGAGTTGTTTTGTGGCCCTTGAGAAAGCCCCCGGGTAACACTCGGCCTCTTACCGAAAGTGCTCGTCTCCCCAGAGCCTTGATGAGATCCGGCTGCGGCCCCCGGGGACCCCGAGCCCTCACGTCCCAGGGTCCTTGTCTGCGGTGACCTTGGACGCTGGAGCTCCCTCTGTAAACAGGATGGACACCGATGACGGAGCCGTGGCCCCTGCGTCCGGCCGCAGAGCTGAGATCTCAGGGTCTTTGGAAAGCTGGGTGACGCTGGGGCCGCTCCTGCACTGAGGGGTTAGTGGCTTCCTATGGGCCCCGGAGGGATGCATTGTGGGGGAACCAGAAAAATTTGGGGCTCCTGGGGGAAGGGGATGGGTTGGGAAATCCTGGATACAAGGATGAGGGATATTGTCGGTGGGCGGTAGTGGTTAGATCCTATAACGGATTGGGGTGATTTTCCCTGGGGGGTAATGATGTATGACTCCGATAGACAAAGGGGGGATTTTCCCCGGGGGGGGGGTAGATGAGTATGGGTCCAATAGCGGATATGGGTGTGTTGTCCGGTGGGCGGGAGAGTGTATGAGCTCCCGATAGACGGTTATGGGGTGATTGTCCGGGGGGCGGTGATGAGTTGGCTCCAGGGTGCGGATGGGGGATTGTGGTGGGGGGTAGATGTGTTGAGCTCCGGATAGCGAGTGGGGTGATTGTCCTGGGCGGGAGAGATGTATTTCCAGGATAGACGGATGATGGGTGTGATTGTCCGGTGGGCGGTAGCTGACAGCCCCTTCTGCCCGGATCTGCCGCTGCTTCTGATTTGATTTCTGCCCCTTTTTCTGGGAACTTTGCCTTTTATTATTCTTAGACCCTGAGGGGGGAGGGGCTCCCTGCGCCATTGAGGGTGACCTGCAGGGCTGTGGAGTCGGCAAGCCAAAGCCCCCACCCGACTCCTAATTTCCCAAAACCCCCCCGACCCCCCCTCATACAACCCCGCATGGTTTTAAAATGATAACTTTTTACTTATAAAATGGTCCCCTCAGGGTGTTTTTTTCCCCTTATTATACAATAAACAAGCTTTTAGGGGAGAACAGGGCAAATGACAAAAACAAAAGGGTAACAATGTTTGGAATTTTTTTGAAAAACTTGTGGGGAGAGTTTTAAGAAAAAGCTTTATTTTTTTCCCCCCCCCCGTCCCCGTCTGCACCAAACATTGGGAAGGGAAAAAGAGACCTGGGGGTCAATTTTGGGGGGACCTGCTTGAATCTGATTCCCGAACCCCCGAAGGAAATTTAGGCAGAGCTAAAAACCAAAAAGGGGGAAATTTTCCCCCCTACCAAAAAAAATAATAAAAATTTAAAATTTTGATTTTTTAGGGGGCAAAAAAAGTAACAATGCATTTTCAGGAAAGAATCTTTCAGAAAATTAATGCAAAACCTTGCAGTCCAAAAGATAAAAGGGAAATGACTGTATAAAAAAATTTTCACAAACCCCATGGGAAAAAAGCTGTGTGGATGGGGAATATGGAGCCTGAAAGTCACAAAAATTCAAAACCCTTTTACCCTTTTGGTTTCAGTTTTTAAAAAAATTTTTTTGGCACTTTAGAAACAAAAAAAATTGTAAATAAGAAAACACTGCAGGGAAAAAATTTGTGGAGTCTCTGAATTTGTTCTGAGAAAAGTATTTCCCCCAACAGGTTCCAATACATGACCCCCCCACATCCCGAAAACTCATTTTTTCCAGGGTAGAGAACGGCCCCCTCTACCCCCAACTTTTGGGGGGAAAAGGGTGGGCCCCAGGGGCCAAAAAATCCTAACCCAAAGTCAGGGGATAAAGGAAGCCTCCGGGCCCCAAATCCCGGTTTTGGTGAAAAGGGTTTTTAATCTTTTACTTCTTTGGGAAAAAAAATTTAAACAATTTTTCTGAATCGTTTGCCCTGGGGGCGGTAAAACTTTTCCCCTGGGGCAGGGGCTTTTCCTCTCCATTCAAACAAATTTCCTCCCAAAGTGAAGAGGGGTGAAAATATGGGAGCAGCAGCACCGGCCGGGCCCAATGCCTCTTGTTTTTTGCATCGAACTAACTGGGGCCAACTTAAAATAATTTTGGGAGTCCCGGGGCGGTCCCTTTAAAGACGACTTCCCAGCCCTGGGATCGTGGGGGGGACGGCTCCTGGATAAGTTTGTAAAAACCCGTGAGGCTGTTTGGGGGAAGGAAAGTTGTTTCCCCCTGCCTGTCCCTGCTCCCCTCTGCAGGTGCGGTG
>JAODAL010075774.1:0-13864 GCA_025379985.1 Phyllomedusa bahiana | reverse complement strand
ATAAAAAAAATTTATATAAAAATATATAATATCCCAAAATATAAAAATATATAATATCCCCAAAGTATAAAAATATCTCCTATAAAATGTATTTAACATTAATAGAATCTAAAACGAATTTTAAATTAACCCTTTAACACTTCCAAAGAAAAAAAAATATTACTCTTCATTTTTCTCCTCCTCGCCTTCCAAAAGCCATAACATTTTTATTTTTCTACCTACATAGACGTATGAGGGCTTTTATTTTGTGGGATAAGATGTACTTTCTAAAGGTGTTCTTCATATTACCATAGAGTATACTGGGAAAACGCAAAAAAAATTTCTAAGTGGGGCAAAATGTGAAAAAAATGTACTTGCGCCATGTTTGCGGGTTTTTTGCTTTCACGGAGTTCAATCTTCGGGAAATATAATGTTATCTGTTAATATGTTAATATATATGTTATCTGTATTCAATAGGTTGATACGCATCCGGCAATACCAAACATGTAGGGTTTCCGTTATGTTTTGGTACCGTAAAAAAAATTCCAAACATTTTCTATATTTGAAATTTGCGCCGCGGTGCCGTTTTGTGCGACCTATGGATGTGAGTGAGGGGTATTTTTTTTTAAAATGTCTTTATTAAGCAATACAAAGTTTAGGACATTCACAACAGTTAAAATACAACTTGCAGATTATCAAAAAGGTTCAGATTCAGATATGTTATAACCTTTTACACTCTGTACCACCTATTTTCTATTTTATATAAAACAAAACCAATAAGAAAGACAACAAAAAAGGAAAAGGACATGTGTCTATTAGAATTCGTCCGAGCCCCTATTTTGCGGACTCGCGTCCACTCCTTTGCGCCGAAGTCGCACTGCCTCCAGATGCCAGCATCGTAGGGCAAACCACCTGAACGCAGGCGACCCCGGGATACATCAAACTGGGCTGCCCTCCCTGTTAATATAGCCAGGTTTGCCAATCTTGGCTCTTCTTTAGCATTAGCCATCTTAATGAGGGAGAGGACAGAAGCCGCATGAGTACAGTATGCATCATTACACTCAGACAAAACACAGACACACATCAACATAACAGCATAACAACAAGTGCTCCATTCTCCGGGCCCAACCCCCCCAGCCCCAGCTTTTAACAGCAGGGTCGCTCCGTATCTGATATCTACATCTCGCCCTGTTTTGTAAGGTGGAGCCCCTAATTGCCCACTATCCAATGAGGTGGCGGATCAGAATTTCTCATCATCAGAGCAAATTGAAGCGCAGCTCCCCTAGAGTGTGTCTCAATTTAGTATCTGTTCTTGAAACCATGTGGTAAGACTAAAACATTCTTTGATGGCGTCTCGTATTCTCTGTGGAAGCAAGGGAATAAAACTACCCCAGACTTGGAAAAACTTTTCGACATGGGTCTCCTTTTTACCTGAGGCCTCTACCCAGTCCATTTTCATATGTAGGACAGTTGTCTAGGAAACACTTGAAAGGGGGTGTGGAACTCGGGGGTATCCATGTTTTTAAAGATGTTTTTAATACCCGCTGCAGGAGATAAATATATAGAAAACTTCCTGCTTCCAGATTCACATGGAGTCCGCATGAACATCTATATGGCCAAATATTGCCCATAGGGGTTGTTCGGGACATAATTAGTTAGGTGCTTTCCCTTGTAAATGTCATCACCTGCTCCCAAAAATCGTGAATCACCGGGCAGCTCCACAGGCAGTGAAACATGTCTGCCTCCAGGGCACCACATCGGAAGCAGCCACTACTTTCGAAAATGCCCATGCGGTGTCCCCTGACTGGGGTAATGTAAGCCCTGTGATACAGTTGGAGGGACATCTCCCAGTATCTGCTGGAAGCTAAGAATTTACGACTGTTAGCCAGTGCCGTAAGCGAGTAGGGACCCCCCAAAACTAGGGTCGTCTCCTACCCACCTTCGCAAGTGCCATAGTTGAATCCGAAAAGTCAAGTGGTGCATGCCAAAGCCCTGTAATAGTGGTGATCATCCCTTTTCCGCATACTTTTAAGTAGGAGTTTTACGCGTCACGGATCCCATTCCCTTTGCGCAAAGTATGGGAGGAGCGTCCAAAAAGAAACATAACTGCGAGCCGCTGAGATAAGGGAAAAAAGAAACCCCAGCCTCTGGGTATTTAGCCCTCAATTCCTCTAATTGCAATATCTTATGCGTTTTCACATCAATTAGATCATAAATCGACAGAATACCTCCCCTCCTCCACCTGTAGAATTCTGTATGCGGCGCCCCCTTCTGAAAGTCCGGGTTACCTATTAGTGTACAAAGCATGGAGGCATGGGGATGTAATCCTAAGAGTTTCCTAATTTTTTGCCAGCCCCGCCATGTTGAAAAGACAAGCGGGTTAGCCCTAATTAATTCTGGGATTTGATGGAAGGGCTGATGTTTAAAAATTTGCTAGCGAGACTTTCCCTAAAAATTATTGTTCCGCCTCGGTGTCCGTGTATACTGAGGTTTTTTGCAGCCAATCTGCTGCCATTCGGATCAGTGCGGCCACATTATATGCCCGAATGTTCGGAAAGTTAATGCCCCCGTTATCCTTGGGCTGCTGCAAAACTACCAGCGGAATCCGAGGTCTTTTACCCCCCCAAATGAATCGGGGGAAAAAGCGCATTCATGCGTGTTTCATCTTTGCGTCTGACATAGAGCGGAAGGGAGTGCAGAAGATACAGTAGCTTGGGAAAATCTAAAATTTTTGAAAAGGGTTTTCCCCCTACCCACATAAGACAATGGTAATTGTCTCCATGGTGTAGTCTTAATTCTAGTGAGGCTATATAAGGCGTGATGTTTCTTTGTACAGACTAGCAGGAAGTCTCGGTATCGATACTCCCAAGTAGGTATCTTGCAGTACACCAATTGAACGGGTAGCGTGTACGTCCATGTGGGTTTTTGCGGGCCCCTTTGAGTATCATAGCATTTGTTTTGTCCATGTTGATACAGTATCCCGAAAGGGATCCTGCGTCTCGCAACCACTGCAGAACTTCCTGTAAATTGTGCCTTGGATTTTTCAAATTAAAAACACATCATCTGCGAAAGCCACTATATCTAAGATCGGGAATCGCCCGGGTTTCCCCCCCGGGTTGTCGGACTGGGTTTTAGATAATACAATAACGGATCAAGCGCGAGATCGAAGAGCAATGGAGACAGTGGGCAACCCTGCCCTGTGCCCCTAAACATATCTATGGGAGGAATAGTAACCCATTCACCAAAAGATTAGTATATGAGCCCTCCTAATATAGGAAAGAAAGTTCCGGAAGACGGGGCCAAAATTTCTTCTTAGCAAGGTGGCAGACAGGAAGGGCCAAGGAACCTTGTCGAACGCCTTTTCGGCATCTAGACTCAAGATTGGATATCCGAGGAAGGTTCCGAGCCTTCCCCCGTCGCCCCCACCACCGGGCCGGATATTTTTTAAACGCTTTTGGCCCTCCCTGTACAAATCCTCTCTGCGCCGGATGTGCTATATCAGGGAGGGAAAGTTGGAGGCGAGTCGCCAAATTCTTAGTTAAGACTTTTAATCACTATTAAGTAAAGCTATTGGGCGATAATTTTTGACCAGGGTGTGATCTTTGCCCGGTTTTGGAAGTAGAATCGTACATGATTCCGAGAATCGTTCCAATGCTCCTTGATCCCGATATATTGCATTATATAAATTCGTCAATGTTGGCGTCACCTCAACTGATAGGAGTTTGTAGAAAATCATTGCCATAGCCGGGCCGGCCCAGGGACTTCTTATTTGGTGAGATGCTATGGCCCTCCTCACCTCCTCCTCCGTGATTGGGCATCCAAAAAGGTCTGCTGCTCTGCACTTAGACCCGGTACGGACCCAGTGTCCAGGAATGAATTTATCCGGTCCATATCAGTTGGTGGTGCTCTATAAAGATCTTCGAAGAAATCAACAAACAATCTTGAAATCTCCTCTGGTGCCGTGTGCTGCGTCGCAGAAGTCGGATCCTCCAGGACCAACACTGGTTTGCGGCTATGCTGCGCCCTAACCAGTTGCGCCAGCATCCGACTATCCCGATTTGTCCCCCCCAAAATACCTGTTTTGATTAATTTTTAACTAGCCAATTCGCTTTACTCCCGCACAAAAGAGTCCAGGATGACTTGGCTTCTTTAAGATGTTTCTGCGTCAACATAGGGGGTTGTCGCCAGTTCTCTTTGCGCCGACAAAAAGAGTGGCCTGCAATCTTTCAAATTTAGCTTGGCCTCCCGTCTCCTCCCCGCAAACATAATTAATGATGTGGCCCCTCATTACCGCCTTTTTCAGCTGCCAGAACAACGGAACATGTTTCTATTTGCGCCACATTATTTATCCATGTAATTAGCCCAGTGAACTTGCAAGAAAGACTTAAAGTCTTCAGATTGCATCAGGTACCCCGGGAATCGCCAAAATCTGTGTACAGCGCGGGGCGTGGGGCGCGAGATCAGCAGCGTGACTGGGGCATGATCGGAAATAGCTATAGTGTGAATCGAAGAGTCCAAGACCATCTCCCACATTCCTCAGGGAAATAAGGAAATTAATCTATTCTCGTAAAAAAAATGTTAATTTTACTGCAGAGTGATAAGTAAACTCTTTGGCTCCCGGCATTTCCAGGGTACGCCAGGGATCACACAGTGTATTAATTTCCTGCCAGATTCAAGTATGTCTCTAGAGGCCGGGAAGTTAACGACCAGTTTAGGGCAGAAGAGGGCACTGAATCGCATTAAAATCTCCTCCCAAGATAACATTTGCATCCGCTCTGGATGATAGAAGAGAATTTAATTTAGTAAAGAAATACCGTGTTAGATAAATTAGGGGGCATTAATACATTTACAAGTGTGTATAAGGTACCCTGTAGTTGTATCTTTAGTAATAAAGTTATCTGCCTCCCTCATCTTTTACCTCTTCCTCTACTGAATACTCCGACCTTTTCGAATAAAATGGCCACCCCCTGGATTTGGAGAATAGTTGGCCATGTGGCAGGACTCCAACCAAGGCACCGCAGGCCAAAAGTATTATCCTTCCTCCAGTGGGTTTCCTGTAAAAAAATTATATCAGGTTTAAAACGTTTTAGGTGCGTGCTCACCTTCTTCCTTTTGATAGGAGTATTGAGTCCCGCCACATTCCAAGTAATCAATTTGATTGGTCCCTCCTCCAAGGTGACCGCCTCATTAGCTCTTACTTGTTCATGTTACACCATCATTTGTTTCTGCGAGTTTGTAATTTCTTCAATTACCAGTGCCCCCATCGTCCCACGAGCGACGGATACACCTTCCTACCGTTGTCAACTAAGGCCAGGGAGCCAGCCATTGTCCACACCTCCTCATCTGTAGGGGCAGACCCGAGGGAAAAGAGCACATACAATTATCAGCAACAATAAAAATAACAACCATTATTAACACCGGGACCCGAATTTGGTCCACAAAACCCAAATAACAGCAGTGTGAGCCCGTGCGTGAGGGGTTATTTTTTACAAAGGGTGAATTTGTACTTTTTATTGCTAGCAGTTTGGAATGCATGCAACTTTTTTATCACTTTTATTCCAAGTTTTATAAGACATGAAATGACCAAAAAAATGCAATTTTGGCGTTTGGGATTTTTTTTCTTCTACGGTGTTCAGCGTACGGGATAAATGATGTTATATTTTTATAGATCGAACTTTTCTGGAGGCGGCGATACCAAATATGTGTAACTTTTTTATTATTTTATTTTTATATTTGTAAAATGGCAAAAGGGGGGTGATTTGAACTCTTAACACTTTTTTTTATACTTTGAAACTTTTTTTTTTTTTTTTTACTTTAACATTGAGTCCCCCTCGGGCGCAACACCACTAGGGGGCACAATCGTTAATACAGTCTAATGCATTGCATAGACAATGCATTAGGCTGTACCAAGATGGCACTTTCCCCATTTCCTTCCTGGGGCTGGAAGTGTGGCAAACGAGAACATGCGAGCGATGGAGGCCTTCACAAGGCTCCCAGCTGCCCTGTCCAGGCATCGGATCCCCGCACTTACGCTGCTAGGACTCCTATCACAATGAAGAACGGTGCACGGCACCGTGTTTCATTCATTTAGATGCAGCAGCCATCTTTGCCACGGCGTCTAAGGGGTTAGACAGAGCGGCGGCTGTAACTGCCAGGTGTTAGAAGCAATTAGCCGCTAACACCCGGCGGCTGTGTTACAGGTTCCCACTGCGATCCTGTTACACAACTCCTCAACCCCACCAGGACATACCCATATGTCCAGATGGGTTAAGGGGTCAACTAACCCACTGATGATGTTGTTCAGATTTTAAAATTTTGAATTTTTACTAAATTAAATTTGAAATGTATTTTTGATGCTCTCACCCTTTATTCTGCACACAGCAATAGCCAGTACAGCACAGGTATGGCTGGGATCTGTGGTTCACCAAGCAAGATCAGTACCATAGTTTTGTGGCGTATGTCAGGATTCCTTCTAGAAACGTGCCACCAAGGGCCTGGTCTTGGTGGGGGAAGCCAGTGGCTATCTGTCAGCAATACTAGGTTGCTGACAGCTGTATGTAGTACGGCTGATAACCAGCCATTATGGGCTGGTTTTCCCAGAACAGCTGCAGTTGGGTGGGTGGCTGTTCCCACGTTCCAGGACAAGTTTTGTGCAGACCTCTGGAGGCCTATAAAAGGCCTGTGCTTACAGGTGATCAGGGGGGCGTGGTCTGCTTCCTGTTTGTGGAGCAGCAGAGGAGCTGGAGGAGAGGCTCTGGCCTCCAGAGGCTTAGGAGAAGCCGGAACCTAGCAAGAGACTGGGTCAAAGAACTTTGTGGTGCTCGGTGATAGGCCGTGGCCACAGATAGACAGGGCACCTTTATGTTTAGTTAGTGGCCAGACGACCATGGTTTATATTTTATGCTATTTTTAATCCTCTGAACCTGTGGCGGAATAAAACAGGCTGAAGCCATAAAGAAGCCTTTGTCAGTGTGCTATTCGCTTTCCAGAGCGGAGATCCCGTGAGTGAAGGACCTGGGGCCGGTCCAAGATGGCGTCTGGACATAATTGAGGCGTCACACCGTCCTAAGAATAAATTTGGGAAATGGACATCTGTGTTTATTATTTATTTCCTAAATATTTACCTTACATACAATTCGCTGACAATGAATATGTTCCATTTGTAACATTCTGCAATTAAAGCATTAGAAAGATGAAAAGTTAGAAACCGAATTAAGCAGAACTAGATGGAACATTTATGGGCGATGGACCTAACCCGGAGTCAGTGAAGGGTGAGAAACGTAATTGGTGAGAAAGTTTTGTGGTGGCAGAAAACAGATTACTGTATTTAGTTGGTCAGTTCGTATTCAGGCTATGTTTTATTGATGATTTCACAGCAGCCAGTTGTCAAAATGAGTTTTCTGATGTGACCTCTAAGGCTAACAAACCCAATCCAGGTACAAAAGGAGTCTGGGGAGTGATTTGATTTGCTTTTTTCACACTTTTTTATTTTTTTGCAATGAATGATGATATAAACAATGAATACACATACAGTAGGCCTGCACTGTATGCAACTGTATTCAGATCATAGGACAGTTCTTTGTTTATGTGGTTGAAACATCATGCGGTTAAAAGGAAAAAAATATTAATGAGGCTCCAGAGTGTATGAAAATCCATATGCATGGGGTATGTTAATGTAATAATAAGGGGTGTCCGGTTTCAATAAAAATAATAAACTAATGGTACCAAATAATAAAAAAAAAAAAACTTTACTCATCTTTTTCCTTGCCTCCGTTGGGTCTCTCCATTCTTCTGTTTGCCATTGTTCTATTCCAAACAGGATGTCCCCACTGCATCCCCTGATTGGCTACAGCAATTACATGCCGCTCCCTTACATCACTGTTCAGAGGTGAAGCGCTCCCAACGGTGATGTAAGAAGAGACAAATGACTGACTCAGCCAATCCGTAACTGCAGTGGTGACCTCCTGTACAAAATTGTTCAAAGGCAAGAAGAAGAGTGAAGAGGCTAGTGCTGGGACAGAGGAGTGGAGAAAGGTGAATTTTTTAAATTTTATTTTATTTGGCACCAATAGCCTATTATTTTTTATTTGAACTGGTCAACCCCTGTAAGTGCACTCAGAAACGTATAAGATCCAATTTAAATGTATATAGGCAGTCCCTGGGTTATGAAAGGGATGGGGACTGTAGGTTTGTTCTTAAGTTAAATTTGTATGTAAGTTGGAACAGGTATATTTAGCACAAAAGTTTTTTTTTTTCCTTTTTGTATAGCGCAAGGAAGAGCTTTTACATTTGTTTTGCTGTCTGTGCCTCAGTTTCGCCTCATGTGCTGCTGTGAAATGCTGGAACTTGTCGTTCCACAGATACTATCTGCTGTGGACATGGAACAAGTGCCAGCATGCCCCATAAACCTCCGTTTGTAACTAGGGGACAGATGTGTAACAGTCTGGTAGTGGATCCACTGGACCACCGCAAGCGATGGTGGAAGCCCACACCAGGGAGCGGAATCTAAGTAGGTCCCAGTATTCACCAGAGCCCGCCGCAAAGCGGGATGGACTTGCTGCGGCGGGAGTCTACCAGGTCGCTTCCACTGGTGGGACTTGCTTGCGGTGGCGGCCAAGGGTAGGCGAGGTACAGAATCGGCAATAAGGCTCGTAGTCGGGGACAGGCAGAAGGTCAGGGCAGGTGGCAAGATTCCTGGTCGGTAAACGTGAGCAACGGGTACGGTACACAGGTAAACAAGACAAGGATTTCTGGAACGCTTTCACAGTAGGCAAGGGCACTAAAGATCCGGCAAGGCTGCTAGGAAGAGGCCGGACTTAAATAGGAGCAGTGCCTGGAAATGGCCAATTACCGGTGCACTGTCCCTTTAAATTTTACACTGCCGGCGCGCGCGCGCGCCCTAGGGGGCGGGGGCCGTGCGCACCACGGGACAGAGGCGGACAGAGCAGGAGCGTGGTAAGTGAACGCCGGCACTGACAGGGGGGTGAGCGGACCCGAGGTGCGGGACGGGACGCCGCTCGGCGTCGGGGCACGGATGCGCCTGCGACCCGGGACGAGGGTCGAAGGGGCATCCGTGACAAGATGTAAGTCAGAACGGTGTAAGTCGAGGACTGCTTGTACATTTAAAGGGTTTTCTTTTTGTTTTGGAGATAGAGGAGATTTTATCTATTGCTTGTGTACACGTTTCTCTAGGTTACTGACCACCTTTCTTTATTCTGTGTCTACTCTTATTGCCACTCGCCTGATGTCACTCCTTGCTGTGTGTCTTATCAGTAAAACACAAGTTTGTTTATCTATGTTACTGACAAGCTTTAACCTATTTTGAGCACTGTAGCCTTGTGCAATACAGTTTACAAACTTTCAGCAGTCATCTCAGTGTGAAAGGCTCAGCAGGGAGAGCAGAGATGAGATGTCAGTCACTGTTGTAGATCCACCCACAGCCTGAACAAGAAGTAGGAGCCCGAAGCTGGTTGTGAAGAACAGACTCCTTTTAAGGATTTGTTCACACAATAGACTTTAACATGGAATAGACCTGGGTTCTGCGTCAAATTTCATGTAAAAATCCTCATGTGAACCGACACCCATTCATTTGAATGGGCAGTCTGCACTGTATTCACTTTAAATCCACGGTTCAGAAAACAAATACTGGACATGTCCATTCTTTGAAGCTGATCTTATACAGGCAGGGTTGACAAAGTTTAGCCCCTTTGATATAACCTGCATCCAAATCAGAGGTGAAAACTGCCTCTGCAAAGATGAAATCCTCAGCAGAAATAAGAGGTAGCAACTCAGATTTCTGCCAAACATTGTGGATTTTTCTGATAGAAAAAAACAGACACGTGGACTTAACTTAATTAACCCCGACAGATAATAATGTAAGGATATACCCACACAGCTGATGTGCAGCTCTGTATCCGCGTGGAAAACATGCCTAAAATCCACATCAGTCAGTGTGGATTTTGGATATGGATTTGAAGCAGATTTTCAGCCTCCTCAACCCTTTAACACTTACAAAAAAAATATATACATATGCACACAGTCCAATACCAGTGGCACACCACTGCAAAAAGGGCGAAAAAACACATGGAAATCTCCAAAGAAGCATTTTATGCTATCTACAAAATATGAAAAAACTTTGAGATTCTTGGTCTGCATGTTTTTGGCCAAAAAAATGCTCAAGCCACCCCCGGCTTACAACAAGATCTCAGTTGGGTGGTCCTACTCTATATTATCTCTCACCTGGGTCAACTTCAGACCTCTCACTGTGCCAAACGGCCTCCAAAATGCAGAGAGAAAAAATAAAAAAAAGCACCAACCTTTCAAAGCCTAGTGCATTGATATAACAGCCTGTGGAGGTGGGCGGGTGCAGGAAACCAAAATGGAGGTATCTACTTCTCCTTATATAGTTTAAAAGCAAATATGTGCCAAATACAATGTATAGTTCTGCACAGAAAAACATTTTTGAAAAAAACACTGCGAACCTGGATGCCACTGGCATGGCTGCGGCACATATACATATGCACACAGTCCAATACCAGTGGCACACCACTGCAAAAAGGGCAAAAAAAACACATGGAAATCTCCAAAGAAGCATTTTATGCTATCTACAATATATGAAAAAACTTTGAGATTCGTGGTCCACATGTTTTTGGCCAAAAAATGCTCAAGCCACCCCCGGCTTACAATGGGATCTCAGTTGGGTGGTCCTACTCTATATTATCTCTCACCTGGGTCAACTTCAGACCTCTCACTGTGCCAAACGGCCTCCAAAATGCAGAGAGAAAAATAAAAAAAAACACCAAACCTTTCAAAAGCCTAGTGCATTGATATAACAGCCTGTGGAGGTGGGCGGGTGCAGGAAACAATATGGAGGTATCTACTTCTCCTTATATAGTTTAAAATCAAATATGTGCCAAATACAACGTATAGTTCTGCACAGAAAAACTTTTTTGAAAAAAAAACACTGCGAACCTGGATGCCACTGGCATGGCTGCGTTACATATACATATTCACACAGTCCAATACCAGTGGCACACCACTGCAAAAAGGGCAAAAAAAACCACATGGAAATCTCCAAAGAAGCATTTTATGCTATCTACAATATATGAAAAAACTTTGAGATTCTTGGTCCACATGTTTTTGGCCAAAAAATGCTCAAGCCACCCCCGGCTTACAACAGGATCTCAGTTGGGTGGTCCTACTCTATATTATCTCTGACCTGGGTCAACTTCAGACCTCTCACTGTGCCAAACGGCCTCCAAAATGCAGAGAGAAAAATAAAAAAAGCACCAACCTTTCAAAGCCTAGTGCATTGATATAACAGTCTGTGGAGGTGGGCGGGTGCAGGAAACCAAAATGGAGGTACCTACTTCTCCTTATATAGTTTAAAAGCAAATATGTGCCAAATACAACGTATAATTCTGCACAGACAAACATTTTTGAAAAAAACACTGCGAACCTGGGTGCCACTAGCATGGCTGCGGCACATATACATATGCACACAGTCCAATACCAGTGGCACACCACTGCAAAAAGGGCAAAAAAAACACATGGAAATCTCCAAAGAAGCATTTTATGCTATCTACAAGATATGAAAAAACTTTGAGATTCTTGGTCCGCATGTTTTTGGCCAAAAAATACTCAAGCCACCCCCGGCTTACAACGGGATCTCAGTTGGGTGGTCCTACTCTATATTATCTCTCACCTGGGTCAACTTCAGACCTCTCACTGTGCCAAACGGCCTCCAAAATGCAGAGAGAAAAATAAAAAAAGCACCAAACTTTCAAAGACTAGTGCATTGATATAACAGCCTGTGGAGGTGAGCGGGTGCAGGAAACAAAAATGGAGGTTTCTACTTCTCCTTATATAGTTTAAAAGCAAATATGTGCCAAATACAACGTATAGTTCTGCACAGAAAAACATTTTTGAAAAAAACACTGCAAACCTCCATTTTAGTTTCCTGCACCCTCCCACCTCCACAGGCTGTTATATCAATGCACTAGGCTTTGAAAGGTTGGTGCTTTTTTTATTTTTCTCTCTGCATTTTGGAGGCCGTTTGGCACAGTGAGAGGTCTGAAGTTGACCCAGGTGAGAGATAATATAGAGTAGGACCACCCAACTGAGATCCCGTTGTAAGCCGGGGGTGGCTTGAGCATTTTTTGGCCATAAACATGCGGACCAATAATTTCAACGTTTTTTCATATCTTGTAGATAGCATAAAATGCTTCTTTGGAGATTTCCATGTGTTTTTTTGCCCTTTTTGCAGTGGTGTGCCACTGGTATTGGACTGTGTGCATATGTATATGTGCCGAAGCCATGCCAGTGGCACCCAGGTTCGCAGTGTTTTTTTCAAAAATGTTTTTCTGTGCAGAACTATACGTTGTATTTGGCACATATTTGCTTTTAAACTATATAAGGAGAAGTAGATTCCTGCATTTTAGTTTCCTGCACCCGCCCACCTCCACAGGCTGTTATATAAATGCACTAGGCTTTGAAAGGTTGGTGCTTTTTTTTATTTTTCTCTCTGCATTTTGGAGGCCGTTTGGCACAGTGAGAGGTCTGAAGTTGACCCAGGTGAGAGATAATATAGAGTAGGACCCCCCAACTGAGATCCCGTTGTAACCCGGGGGTGGCTTGAGCATTTTTTTGGCCAAAAACATGCGGACCAAGAATCTCAAAGTTGCCTCAAGAATTGACCCATCAATTGTTTTTCAGGGCGAATATTTTTAGCACTGAAAGTAAATCCACAATGAAAAAAAAATGGCAGGAGGCTGGCGTGTTGGTTGATGGTTGGTTGGTATGGATGGCAGCTGTGTGATGTCACGGTGGCCGGGGGTGGTCGGGGTCCTTGGAGTTGTTTAAATGGAGGGGGGAGTCATATACAGCTATGGCTCCTCAATCACATGGTGGTACATGTGGTTGGTCTGGCGAAGGTGGGGCTCTTACAGGGTGGAGTCCCTGAGAGCCACGTGATATACCAGCCACCTGGGAGTTGCTGTTGGCGCCCTCGAGCTGGGGGTGACAGCTGGGGCTAACTCCCTCTGAAGAAGGGGCAAGAGCAGTCCTCTGAAATAAATGTGGGAAGAGTATAGAGGCAATTTAGGATTATTTTGTTTTAAATGATTAAAGAATAATACAATTATTTTAATTCCTGAGATCTTTTTGGAGAACAGAAATCCATGCAGTAGTCTGGTGGTACAACTAATTGCCAAGAGAACAATGCTGAAAACTGCAGTAATTCATTCTCAACACCCATTAAAATAAGGATTACAACCAACCTAGACAGGAGCTCTCTCTAGGGGCCCCTTAGCAGCCATGTGGACTGTCTTCATGATGTGTATTTCCTTGCACAGGAATCTACCAAGGAGCTATTTTATTAATTTCTCCAAACTATATATTAACTAACAGACTGTGCTGAAGTGTGAAATGCTGTTATACTGTCATTACTGCTTACCCATAGAATTTTGGATCCTATTGATTGTATAATATGTTGCCCAGTTCATGTAAAGTCAGCTGCCTGCTGTGCAGCATTGCACAACCAAGGGTATCTAACAATAAAGAAGCTCCAGATTTTAAGGGCGACATGTATGATTCCTGGCGCTCACAGGCCAGTTCTAAATAGCTTTAAGGCAGAGTAGAATGCGCCAGAATGTATGAAGCTGTTCTTCTGATCCCCTTTACCAGAAGTGACGCCGTTACGGCAGGTCACTTCCTGTCGGTTCCTATTTAAGCCCTCTCTATACATCAGTAGCTATTGGCTCCCACTACATCCATGGGCTACGGCCCTCTGAGATTTCTTCTCCTACTGCTTCTCTGTGACTTTTTGATAAAGGTCGGATAGACCGAAACGTCAAGTTTTATTATAAATCACTATCTATAATAAATT
>JAODAL010075773.1:0-13864 GCA_025379985.1 Phyllomedusa bahiana | reverse complement strand
TAAAATCACTCAAACCCTTTAAAAACACGTTTGTTGCCGAGCCCGGGGCACTACTTTAAGGAATTGCAATATGGGAAAAATTGCCGGGAAAAGTAATTAAAATTCCCTTTTAAAGCGTTTCCCAATTGGTGGGCCCAGAAAACCCAATAATCAAAATAGGAGCGACAGGGTAAAACCAATTAAAACCCTAGGGAAAGTAGTTTTTGCCCAATAAATAAAAAAGGCGGACAGTTCAAAATAAATTTAAAAAAGGCAGAAAAAAAGCTGATTGGTTGACCCCCTGGCGGAAAGGTTTTTAAAATTTCCCACTTTTTCATATTTTAGTGCTTTCTTTTTTTGAGTAGAGAAGAAGGGCGCGATTGAAGGGCGCCCCTAAAAGTTATTACTTTTCTAGGGGAAAATTTATTTAGTCCCTGTGATTGGTTTGGGGGGAAGGGGGCTCGCCCTGCTTAGCCAATCAGCGGGGGGGAGCTATTTAAATTCTATAGAGTTCTATGGGGAAAAAAATTTTAATTTCCCAGAGCGAGCCCCGTTTGTGATTGGCAAATTAAAAGAGGCGCGGTTTTTTGGGGGCCCAATAGGAGGCGGGCAAGCGATGGGTTTTCTAATGCAATCTATAATAAAAACTGTACATGGCCCAAAATTTAAATTTATAAAGGGCTCACGAAGTTGTACCAATCTCATTTTAAAATGATCCCCAAAAATATGGGGGTAACGAAAAAAAGAAATAAAAATGAACCCAGTTTTGGGAAAAGGTTTATAATTAGGAGGGGCGAATTGATTCTAACGAAGTGGAATTCGTTTAGAATTTCCAAGGGGAAAAATTCGGGTTTTTGGGGGCCGAAGGGGAAATTTTGGGGTATTGGGTGAACGAAGTGGTTTCTTTTGATTGATTTTAAAAAAGGGTGCCCAGAAAATGGGGGCTACATGGGGGAAACACCTTTGGGGGGGAAGGGGGGGCATAGCCTTTTCATGACATGTGAGAGATGAAGCCAAAACAAAAGGGCCCGGGGGGATTTCTGTGGAAAGTCACCGCCCCTTTATAAGGGGGCCGAGCGCGCCGGGTGGGAGCTCCACTCCTTTTTCACTGTTCTGATTTTTGGGAAAAAGCGTGCGGGTTGATAACGGGTTTTGAAGAATGAAATTTTATTCAGCGTTTCTGTGGGGTGTTCACTTGTCTCAGAGAATTTTTCTTGAATGTGTTTTTTCTGATTTTTTTGGGGGGTTTTGGGGGTCTGAAATTTCCCGGTGGTCCCCCTGCAGTGAAAATTTTAAAATTCAATATCCAAGTGGGGTTAAGCCAGTTCCTGTTGTATTATTTAAAGAAAAACCCTTTTTACAATACAAATACCCCTTCATTTTTGGCTTTCTGAAAATTCCCATTGCGAATTTACTTTCCCCGGGGTTAATTAAGCGTTGTTTTGCTGGTGTGCTGACAAAAAAAAAAACGTCTTTTTTAACGCCCCAAAAAATTTATATTTTTTTTTGGTAGCCTAAAATTTACAAGCAAAGGCAAAAAATTTCAAAGTATTCTTTTTTGTGGGTAAAGGGAAAAAACGCAATTGTAACACGGGTCTAGATTTTGCGGCTCAAATTTTTTTGGGGGCAATTTACCTCCAGGGGTTAATTTTAAACGGGTTTTTTTGCTGGGGGGGCTGACAAAAAAAAAACCCTCTTTTTCCCAAAGGGCCCCCAAAATATTTTTTTTTTTTTTTTTGGTAGAAATAATTCACAAACAAAAGGGAAATTAAAAACTGTATCTCTTTTTGTTTGTGGGGAGAAAACCGCCCAAATTTTAAAAAACGCTTTTAAATTTTTTTGGGCTCAATTCTTTGGCCCCAAATTTTTCATCCAGGGGGTTTAAATTTTTGGTTGTTTTTTGGTGTGCTGACAAAAATAAACCGTCTTTTTTTTAACGCCCAAAAATATAAAATAAATTTTTTTGGGGGAGCCTAAATTCCCCAAGAAAGGCTAAAATTTTAAAAATGTAAACCTTGTTGTGTGGCGTAGAAAAAAAGGCAATTGTAAAAAGCTTCAAAGCTACTAGTTTGTGGGGCCCAATTCTTTGGGCAATTTACATCCGGGGGTTTAAATTTTAAGCGTTTTTTTGAGGGGGTTGTGCTGCCCAAAAAAAAAACCCTTCTTTTTCAACGCCAAATATATATATTTTTTTTTGGTAGCCCTTAATTACAAGCAAAGGCAAATTAAAACCCTGTTTCTATTGTTTTTGGTGGTTTTGGAAAACCCCGAAATTTGTAACACGCTACTAGTTTGTGGGGTCAATTCTTTGGCCCCCAAATTTTACATCCGGGGGTTTTTTTAAAAGGCGTTTTTTGTGGTGTGTGAAAAATAAACCTTTTCTTTTTCAACCCCAAAAAATATATTATTTTTTTTTGGGTTACCCAAATTTCCCAAAAGAAAAGGGGTAATTACAACTGTATTCTTGTTGTGTGGCTTTAGAAAACACGCAATTGTAACACGCTACAAAGTACTAGTTTGTCCCGGTAAATTCCCTTTGGGGCGCAATTTAAAACCCAGGGGTTAATTTAGCGTTGTTTTGCTGGGGGTGTGAAAAAAATTTAACCGTTTTTTTCAACGCCAAAAAATTATATTTTTTTTTTGGGGTGGGCCTAATTCACAAGCAAAGGCTAATTAAAACCCTGTATTCTTGTTGTGTGGCGTAAAAAAAACCCCGAAATTTGTAACACGTAAAAAGGTTTTAAAAGTTTTTTGCGGCTAAAATTTTTGGCGAAATTTTACATCCGGGGGTTTAATTAAGCGTTTTTTTTGCGGGTTTGTGCTGAAAAAAATTAAACCTTTCTTTTTCAACGCCAAAAAATATTTTTTTTTTTGGTGCCTAATTTAAAAGGGAAAAAGGCAAAATTACAACTGATTTCTCTTTTTGTGTGGCGTAGAAAAAACGCAATTGTAACCGCTACTAGTTTGTGGGGTCAATTCTTTGGGCCCCCAATTTTCATCCGGGGGTTTTTTTAAGCGTTTTTTTTGTGCTGTGTGAAAAAAAAAAAAACCCGTTTTTTTCAACGCCAAATTTTTATATTTTTTTTTGGTAGCCTAATTACAAGAAAAAGGCCCAAATTTTACAAGTATCTCTTGTTTGTGGCGTAAAAAAACCCAATTAAAACACGTACAAAGTTTGTGGGCCCCAATTCTTTGGGGGAAAATTTACACCCAAAGGGGGTTAATTAAGGTTGTTTTGTGGTGTGCTGAAAAAAAATAAACCGTCTTTTTCAACCCCCCAAATAATATTTTTTTTTTTGGGTTTTAGCCAAATTTCCCAAAGCAAAGGCAATTACAACTGTATCTTTTGTTGTGTGGCGTAGGAAAAACACGCAATTGTAACACCCCAAATTTTTTGGGTGCGGTAAAATTTTTTTGGCCGCAATTTACACCCGGGGGGGTTAAATTTAAAAGCTTGTTTTGCGGGTGTGCTGAAAAAAAATTTAAACCCATTTCTTTTTCAACCCCAAATATTTTATTTTTTTTTGGTAGCCTTTTTTAACAAGCAAAGGCTAAATTAAAAACTGTTCCCCTTGTTTTTGTGGCTTTAAAAAAAACAGGGCAATTGAAACCCAACTACTAGTTTGTGCGGCTCAATTTTTGGCGAAATTTTACACCAAAGGGGTTAATTCAGGGGTTTTTTTGGGGGTGTGCGAAAAAAAATTAAACCTTTCTTTTTCAACCCCAAAAATAATATATTTTTTTTTTGGACCCTAATTCACAAGCAAAGGCAAATTTAAAAATGTATTTTGTTGTGTGGGTAGAAAAAACACCCCCAATTTTGTAACACGCTAAAAAGCTACTAGTTTGGGGTTTGGTCAATTCTATTGCGAAAATTTAAAACCAGGGGTTAAATTTAAGCGTTTTTTGGGCTGCTGTGCTAAAAAAAAATTTAAAAACCGTCTTTTTAAACCCCCGAAATATTTACTTTTTTTCTTGTAGCAAAATTTCCCAAAGCAAAGGGTTAAATTTAAGCCTGTTTGTGTTTTTCATTTTGGGGTAAAACACACAGGTGCTTGTAAAGGGAAATACAAGAAAATTTTTTCCTCCCCCATTTGTGGAGCGCAATTTATACCCAAAGGGGTTACCCAAGTTTGTTTACTGGGTTCATTTGGAGTCAAAAAACGGGGGTTTTATATTTTTTCATATACAGATAGTTCATCAAACAGTTTTCTGTACATTTTAGAAAAAAAAACAGTTTGTAAGACAGAAAAGGTGGAAAGGCTCTGCAACTGCGAGTGGCAGGGGCACAAACATTTTGTAACGGGCCCAGGTCGCAGCACAGAAAAGGGGAAAGTCGCACCCCGGGGTCCTGGGTTTAAAGGCCCCAAAAACTCCCCGCTGCATTTTGCGGCCGTGTGTTGTTAAACCCCAACCCAAGGGTTCTTGGGGGTTTCACTGGGTCATCCTCTTCCCCCAGTTGGGACATCTGAAAACCCCACCCAAAGAGTCGGGGGGGAAACCCTCAGACAAACACTTAGTTGGCATGGGGGGGGAGCGGGTCAGCGGCCCTCCCCTTGCCCTGGGCCCGCCTCTTTTCCCACCCGTTCCCCCGCCAGGGACTTACTTTTGTGGCCGGGGGTCAGCCCCAAATATTTTAGGGGGGGAAGGATGAAAAATTTTGGGAGGAGGGCAGTCAGCGGTTCGGGGCCCAGGAAAAAAGGGGGCCCAAATTTTCCCCAGCTTCTTGCGGTAGGCGGAAAAGGGTATAGATGTGGAGGTGGCAGGGGGAGGTCATGTGGTGAGGAGGTTCAGCCTGGTTTTAACCAAGCCCCGGTGATGGGGGAGTAGTGGAGGGATGAAAACAAATAGATGATGTTTGTGGGCCCGCATTTGGGGAGCGGGGTAAAGAAGGGCTTCCCCCATGTCAGGAAAAAGAGGGCGTCAGCTTGCGGTCAGGCAGGGCCCCAGAAAGCAAGGGGGGGTTGTGTGGCCGTGAGTCAGCAGGGTACCCAGCAGTGTGAGGGTGGGGAAACCCAAAAGGGGGCCCACGGGGTAAAAAAACCCGCTTGAAGGCCCCAAGAAAAGTAGGGCACGGGGGCCCCTAAAGCAAAAGGCACCCGGCGGAAAGTAGTCACCCCAGTGCGGGGCGGTTGGGGGTTTTAAAAATCAGCTCCCCGGCGGTGTGGCAGTTTTTTGCAAAGAAAACGGAGGGGGGGCCAAAATAGGGGTTTATATGTGAACCCTTTTGGGCGGGAAAATTTGAAGCGTGGCCAGGGAGAAAACTTTGGGGCCAAGGGCCCGGGCGTCAACCCCATGCCCACCCCCCGCCCCCTTGGGTGGAGGGGGGCCCCTGGGGGGGGGGGGCTCAGATGGGGTGGTCCACCCTGCCGTTTTTGCAAAAAAGCAGCAGCGGGCCCAGTGGCACGATGCCATTTAGCCAGCCCAAGGCCCCCAAACCACCTTGCAAAAGGCCCGCTTTTTCCCCCTTTTTCCTTTAATTTTCCCTTTTTTTAACCCCCGGCCCAAAATGTTTCCTGTCCTCGCAAACCATGGCGCCAGCAGTCTTTTCAGAGAGGCGATTGTAAAGAAAACAGTTTTGGCGTCCAAACCATCCAAAGGTTTTGCAGCAGCGGGGCCCCGTGCTCCTGTCCCAAGTTGTTTGGTACTGCATTTCCCCCCCCTTTCCAATTGGTGGACCCCTTGCACCATTCGAAAAACTAATGGTTGTGCCAAAGCCGAGTTGGGGGGGTTCCCAACCCGAAATTTCTTTTCCAAAAAGGCAGAAACCGGGCACCTTAAAATTATGTAGAAAGAAAGTGGGTCAGCCCTTTGAGTTATGGGTTTTTTCCCAAGGTACACGGCACCCGCGGCCCGTCTGGAGCTTTTTAATTTACGGTCAGGGCCAGTACATGCCCTTTTAAAGGGCCCACTGGGTGAATGTGTTTCCCCTGCCCGGGAAAACCAAAAAACCCGGGGGGACGGGAAAGACGCCGCTTTCTCCCCCCACGTTGTCAAACTGCTGCCCCTGCCCAATGTCCGTCCCCCTCCCCCCACCACACCCACCATCTCAGCCTCCACAAGTATGCCCCAATCATACCCTTGTGGGGCCACAGCGGTGAACCCCAGTTCTACACCTACCTTCCCTCGGCGAAGGGAAGTACACAGGGGGAAAACTGCTCCGCGTCTTGCAGAAAGAAATCGATGTGGGGTTTTTCTCCGCCCCAACTGCAAATCGGAAACCCCTTTTGGTGACGGACAATGGGGGGAAACCTTTGGTGTCCGCCCCTGCCCCGAGGGGGGATTCCATGCCCCATGCATGGCGCCCCGTTTTCAATCGGGTTTGAAAAAAAGGGTTCCTGAAGTCTTCCCCGATCTTCAAAAACATTCTAAAAAATGGCCGGGAAAAACTGTGCATGCCCCTTTATCCATTCGTAAAAAAGCCAGGGAACACCCCCCCTTTCGAGTTGAAGCGGCAGAAAACCGGCCTCCCCAAAAAACGCCCCTGATTTCCCGATGTTTCCCCCCCGCGGGAAATTTCCACCTGGAAAATGTTGGCCCGATGTATGAACAGAAAAAGGCCATTAACGTTTTTTTGATGATCCGGGGCAGAAGAATTTTAAATAAACCTGTGTAACTTTGATGTCACCCCCAGTGGCAGCCTATGCGGGGCACCTCCCTTTTGGTTGAGGCCTTTCGAGGAGGCCACGTTATTTGTCAGTCCCCAGGACTAGGGGGATGAATAACGCCCATTCCACTGCTTCATGTCCCGGGGAAAGATGCTGAAAAAATCGGGTTGGGGGGGGGAAACTGGAGATTGTGGGTTACATCTCGGGGCCCATGGGGGCCCCCCCCCCCCGGGGGGGGACTGAAAGGGGAGGAGGAGGAGGGGGGAAGGACATTGGAGCAAAAAGCATTGTAGGGTTTGGAATAAAGGGATTTTCTACCCAGGTGACAAAGTGGGAGGTGCGGGAGCAGTGGGGGGAGGTGGTTGGAGATGGGGGAAGACGGGAGTTGTCCCAAAAAACCGTGGCAGTATACAGTGGAAAGGGAGGCGGGGAGCCCTCGGAGTCACTTTTTCAGATGCCCAGCAGAAATGCTTTTTTGGCCGGGCAGGGGAAGCCGAATAGCCCAGCACCCGGGGCGGGGGAAATAAACTTTCGGCCTCCACCCTTTTTGGGCCCCTCGCAACCGGCCCAAAAATGGGACCCCTTTTTTCCCAGCTTTTGAGGGGAAAAGAAAAAACCTAAAATTTTACTTTTAGGGAAAATCCCCCGTAATAAAGGTTTGGCCGCTGCCTAGGGTCCCGGGCATGGTCCCCCCTTGAAAGGCCCCCGGGCCCGGGGGGTTTCCCTCGGGTCACGTACTACTGCCGGGGGTGGGGGGGAAGGTGGGGGGGTAGGACCCAAGTACCGGTCCTTCGCGGGAACCCTAAGCCCGGGAGCCCAACATGAGCAGCTTCCTTCCCACCCCTATGAGGGAGGGCAGTCCCCAAAAGAAGCAGCAGCAGCGGACATGGAGCATTCCCTAAAACCAAACAGGTTGGGGCCCTACTTGGCCCCAAGGCACTTCCCAAAACCCCCCAGTTAAAAAGATCCGCTGGACTATGGGAAACCCCAAAACTGGATGGTGGGCCGCAACTTCCCAAAAAGTTTGCAGTGGAAAAAGCTGCCGGGCCCGGCCAGTATTTGTGGCATCAGGGGGGGTTTTTCAGGCGGCGGGGGCCTGGGTTTAAACCCAAGGAAAACCCCGTTGTCCCCCCCGGGAAAAAATGTTGAACGACTAAACCTTTGTAAGTTGAATCAGGCGGGGGATGGGCCCCAGGATTTCCACACCCAATTGCCTTAGGCGCCCAGTCTGGGTTAAAAACTACCCCCTCACCCAAACTTTTTTTGTTTGCCCCCAAAACCCCCCTGATCCCCACACATCTGCTGTTTATTTCTCCATTGCCTACCCCGTTTTTCCAGGGATTGGTATTCCCCACCCCCCTCAACACTCTTTTCATTGTGCCACTCTATGTGCTCATGTTGTGCTGCTGTTGCTGTTGCCGTGACACCCCCAACACTGTGTCATTGTCCCCACTCTGCGGCCGGGTTATTTGTTTTCCCAAACCTGCAAAATTTTTTTAATTGTGAAAACTCTCTGACCCCATGCTGTTGCTCCTGTCATCACCTCCCTCTCTGTCATTGTGCCACTCCCGGGACCTCTTGTTTGCTCCCGGGGGTGCCCTCCGCTCTCAGTCTTTTTTCCCGCTCTTTTGGCCAAAATTTACTTTTTTTGCCACCTCCCAGAATGTCATTGGGGCCACTCTCTGACCTCATCCCGGTTCCCTCCTGTCTTTTAACCCCCAACTTTTGGGTCATTGTGCCAAACTGCCGGGCCCCTTTTGCGCTGCCCCCCTTGACCTCCCCTCTCAGTCATTGTGCCGCTCTGGGGCCCTTTAAAAATATTTTGCCACCTGCAGAATGTCATTGTGCCACTCTTTTGACCTCGGGCTTTTGGGCTCCTGTCATAAACCTCCACTCTCTGTCTTTTTGTCCCCACCTGACCTCTGCTGCTGCCGCCGTGATCCGCTTTCGGGTCTTTTGTGCCGCTTGTGGCCAAAAAATATTTTGCCCCCCTGCGGGGGGTCTTTCCCACTCTCTGCCTCTGTGTTGCCCCTGTAAATCACCTCCACTCGGGGGTCATTGTGCCATTGCCGACCTAAATGTGCTGCCCCCGGACCTCCGCTTCGGGTCATTGTCCCGCTTGTGGCCTAATACTTTTTTGGGCCCCCCCTGCCAGAATGCCCATTGTCCCACTTTTGGGCCTCATGCTGTTGTACTGTCATCCCCTCCACTCTCTGTCTTTGGTGCCACTCCCTGCCCTCACCCTGCTGCCGCCGTGACCCCCCTCTCAGTCATTGTGCCGTTTCTGTGGCCAAAAACCCTTTTTTTCCCCTGCAAAAATGTCATTGGGGGGCCACCTCTGACCTCATGCTGTTGCTCCTTTTTCACTCCATCTCTGTCATTGTGCCATCCCTGACCTCATGTGCTGCCGCCGGGGACCTCCGCTCTAGTCTTTTGCCCCCCGCTCTGGGGCCTAATATTTTTTCCCAAACCGGGCAAAATGTCATTGTCCCACCTCTGCCCTATGCGGGTTGCTCCTTTTTCATCACCCCCCAAACCCCTTTTGCCCTTTGTCCCAAATGCCGGGCCCTTTTCAGTGTCCCGCCGGGGACCTCCGCTCTCAGTCATTTGGCCCTCTGTGGCCAATACTATTTTGCCCCCTGCAGAATGTCATTGTGCCACCCCTCTGGCTCAGGGCTTTTGCTCCTTTTCATCACCCCACCTCTCTTTTCTTTTGTCCCACTCCCCTTTGACCTTTTGCTGCGGGCCGCCGTGACCTCCGCTCTCGTAATTTTTTCCGTTCTGGGGCCCAAAATACTTTTTGCCCCTGAGAATGTCATTGTGCCACTTTGCCCCCATTGCTTTTGCCCCCTGTCATCACCCCCCACTTTTGTCATTGTGCCCTCCCTTGACCTCTTGCTGCTCCCGCCGGGGACCTCCGCTCCAGTCATTTGCCCCCCTCTGGGGCCCTTTTTCTTTTTTTTGCCCCCTTTGCAGAATGTTCATTTTTCCCACTTTGACCTCATCCCTGTGCTGTGGACCCCTGTGTCCCCTCCCCCACTGTTTTCTTGTGCCACTGTCTAAACCTCATGCGCTCCCAGTGGCTGCTCCCGTGCCCCCCCAAAACTGGGGCCCAATCCTTTTTTTCCCACCCCCAGATTTTTTTCATTGTCCCCACGGTTTTTAAACCCTCTTTATTGCTCCCGCCGTGACCCCCCACCCCTGTATCATTGTCCCCACTCTGTGGCCTAATACTGTTTTGCCACCCTCCAGAATGCCATTGTGCCCTGTTGACCCCCATATGCTGCCGCCGTGACCTTCCAACTTTGTTTTTTGATTTGTAAAAACCCCTGTGCCCAAATTTACTTTTTTTCCCGCCCCATAATGTCATTTTTCCCCTGTCTGCCCTCATACTGCTGCCGCCGGTGACCTCCCCCACTGAATCATTGTGCCCTCTGTCCCCTTTAAAAAATGTTTTGCCGCCTCCAAAATTTGTCATTGTGCCCTGTCTGACCATACTGTTTGCCCCCGGGGTCCCTCCACACTGTACCCATTGTCCCAAACTCTGTGGCCTAATACTTTTTTTTCCGCCCCCCAAATAATGTCTTTGGCCACTTTTGGGAACCTCATACTCCCTGCCGCGTGACCCCCAAAAACTGTATCTTTGGGGCCAAAATCTGGGGCCCAAATACTTTTTTTCCCGGCCTCCTTTAATGTCATTGTCCCAAGGGCCTGACTCATACTGCTCCCGCAGTGACCTCCACACTGTGTGATTGTGCCACTCTTGGGGCCTAATATGTTTTGCCACCTCCAGAATGCCTTGTGCCCCCTGTTGACTTCCAAAATGTGACCCCCGTGCCTCCCCCATTTGTGGGGATTTGTCCACTCTGTGGCCTAATACTGTTTTCCCGCCTCCAAAATTGCCCTTGGGCCACTCCCCTGACATCAAAATGCTGCCCCCGTGACCTCCCCCCTGTGTGATTTTTAAACTTGTGGCCAAAATACTGTTTTGCGCCCCAGAATGCCCTTTGGGGCCACTGCCTAAACCTCATGCTGCGGGGGCCCTGCCGCCGTCACCCCCACACTCTTTCACTCATTTTGGGCCCCCTGGCTCTTCAGCTTTTTTTTTTTCCAGCTTTCGCTAGTTTAAATTTATCAGGCTACATTCCCGTTGGGATTTTTTTGGGTCATTTTTGCCCTTTTAAAGTGCCCAGGGAATTTTATAGTGAAGCGATTTTTTAAGAGCGGCGGAAAAAGTAAAGGGTGGGGGGGGGGGTGTCATACTAAAAAAACAAAATTGTTTTAAAGGACCAAAAAAAGCGCCCTTGAATATTTAGCATGGCAAAAGTTTTTCAGCCCCCCTGCAGGCTCTGGGCCCCCTGGAAATAGCTGTTTTTTAAAACGTGATTTTTGCCGAAGTAATTGGGGAACCCAAAAAGAATTTTGTCGCGAAAATTTCGGGCGAAGTGACCGAACGAATTTTTGAAAATTCGGGCCATCTCTAGTTATAAGGGGGCCCTTTGTCCCCTCCTATTTAATTGGGGGGTTTTTTTTGCCGGGGGCCCAAAGTGAGAAAGGGTTTTACAGAATTTGGGAATTTACTGTTTTTCCCCGGAACAATTTCAAATTACCCCAAAATTCCCTGATTTTGCGCCGGGGTGGGGGGACCAAAAAAACCACGTTGGGTTAGTGATTTTTATTTATTATGTTTATAGAAGGTTTGAGCTCTTTTTCTGAGAATTTTTTTAACCCAAATAAAAACGAGTTTTTGGAACGTACTCCATGTTCGCAGACTGAGAGCTGTGTACTGTAGTAAAGTCGCCAGAGCACATTTTGCCCCTTTCCCATTATTTTTCTCGCTTCAATTCCCCCCCTCCCGGGTCATTTAGCCCCACATTAACTAGGTTCCCTGTCGGAGGGGCCAGCGCTGCAATGGCCTCATTTTTGCGGCCGCGTTCATGCATGCCCGGAGTTTTCGAAAGTGCCGCGTCCCGCCCCGAACCCCCAACCGCGCCCATTGCCGCCCCTTCTTTAGGGCGAAAAAGTGGCGAAGGTTGCGCCAAACATCGATCACTGCGTCCGCAGGGGATTCGGATCTTTTGGGCAGTGTTCCCAGAAAACAGGCGAAAACCCCCGACTTACATGTCGCCCTTAGTCCCTTTTTGTTGGTTGTAATTTTAAAAAATAAGGAATAAAGCAGCAAGTTTTATAATATCAAGAAATTACAACAACCTGATCAGGTGAGTGGGGAAGCATTGGATATATGCAGAGGGAGATGTTATGGAGAGCCTTGTAGGTAATGGTTCGTAGCTTGAACTGAAATTGCTTGGCAATGGGTAGCCAATGAAGAGAGATAGAGGAGTAGTGAAAAGAGAGGTGGGTCAGCCGGGCAGTGGAGTTGAGGATGGAATAGAGGGGAGCAAGGGAGACCACAGAAAAGGGTAGTGTAGGAATCTTTGGGAATAGATGAGGACATGCACAATCATTTTTTGCAGAGCCAAAGTCCAGAAAGGAACAGATGCAGGAAACCTTTTTCAGGCGGAGGCAGCAGAAGGTCGTGAGGGCAGGACACTGGATACTTCCTACTTTGTAGAGTCCGCTGTATTCATGAGGATGATGTTCTCACCACCTCTTTCTGATTTTTTCATCCCATTTTTCCATGATTCCTTTTGTTACAATACCTTGCCTACTATTTTATCTTTCCATCCGGCTCTGTCCCATTATTGAGCTATGGTCCCAAGACCCTTGGTGATGACAACATGATCATTGTCCTGTGACTCTGCAGCCAATCACAGACCTCAGTGTTTATGTGCCAATAAGGAGTTTGAAAGTCCACAGGGACCACCCTTTTTTTATTTCATCCCATTCATCTTTCCTCCCACGCCTTCCAAGAGTCACAACGTTTTCATTTTTCTGTCTACATAGACATATGAAGGCTTGTTTTTTTACAGAACAAATGTACTTTAGTAATGGTTCCTTTGACCTTACCAAATAATGTACTTGGAAACCTCCCCAAATTGTAAGGGGGAGGGGAATGTGAGAAAAACTTGAGACTGCAATGTTTGCGGGGGAGGGGAGGGGGTGTTTTGTCCACTATTAAATATCAATGATATTATTCAGTGTTATCTGAATTCAGCAGGTCGGTACCAAATTATACCAAATGTGTAGAGTTTCTGTTATGTTTTAGTACTTTAAAAAAATAAAAATAAAAACACAATTATCTGCTAGTAAATAAATTTTTGTGTTTTCACCAAGGGACCTGGCTGCGGGAGCATTTTTTTCAGGCTGAAGTGTAGTTCTTATTTAAACCATTTTTATCACTTTTTAGGACACGCAGGACTAAAAAAAACAGAATTTTGCAATTTGTAATATTTTTTCTTGTACAGTGTTTTCTTTAAGGGATAAAGGATGTTATATTTGTATAGATGTGACTTTTATGGTTGCACCGATACAATTATTTGTGATGTGTTTATTTAGTTTTTTAAATTTGTAAAATGGCAAAAGGATGGTGATTTAAACTTTTAGTATTTTTTATTATTTTTAGAAACTTTTTTCTTTTACTTATACATTTAGCTCATAACAACCAATCCGAGCCCAAAATGACAAATCAGAGATCATAGCAACCAATCAGAGCCCATAGTAACCAATCAGAGCTCATAACAACTAATTAGAGCTCATAACCAATCAGAGTCCATAGCAACCAATCAGAGCTCATAGCCACCAATCAGAGCCCAAAATGACCAATCAGAGCTCATAACGACCAATCAGAGCTCATAAGAACCAATCAGAGCTCATAGTAACCAATCAGAGCTCATAGCAACCAATCAGATCCCATAATGACCAATCAGAGCCCATGACAACCAATCAGAGCCCATAGTAACCAATCAGAGCTCATAGTAACCAATCAGAGCTCATAGCCACCAACCAGAGCTCATAGCCACCAATCAGAGCCCATAATGACCAATCAGAGCCAATAGCAACCAATCAGAGCCCATAATGACCAATCAGAGACTATAGCAACCAATCAGAGCCCATAATGATCAATCAGAGCTCATAGTAACCAATCAGAGCTCATATCAACCAATCAGAGCTCATACGGCAAACGGATATCCAAACAACTAAAAAGTTCTCTGGGACAAAGGGAAATGTGCTAGAGCGCTCAAGGGAATAAAAACTATCTAAGAGATAATAGTTTATTATAAATGTACATTACGGTTTGCAAGTTAAACACTCGCTTCCTAGATGTTAAATGCTCAAATTTAAACAACTTTTTATACATTCATCTAAACCTAATTAAA
>JAODAL010075772.1:0-13864 GCA_025379985.1 Phyllomedusa bahiana | reverse complement strand
AGCAAAAAATAGAACGCGCTTAATTGACCAATTATGGGGCGTGGCCCTTTAAATTAGAGAAGCCGGCGCGCGCGCGCCTAAAGCACAGGGCACGCGTCCGGCGGCTGGGACAGGCGGGGACAGCGTTCACCGGAGCGCTGACGGGTAAGGGGAGCGGCGCCGGGGCCGGGACAGGAGCGGGGTGGTCGCGGGCAGCTGCAGCCGCCGCACCGGAGCCCCTGCAGCCGCGGGGGGGGCAGCGGAGCCCGCGACCCCCGTGACAATAGTCAGTGGGCGATTGCAAAGGAGTTAAAGGAGTTTTCTCACCAGATTCACAGTAGACTTCAGGCTCATACTCTCTGGTTAGGCCATGGGTGGTTCTATATCAGTGATTGGCATATCAGCTATGTCTATCCTAGTGGAGCCTGTTAAAGTGAAATGACTGCAGGAGATGTAAAATCTATAGTACACAAGACTACAAAACTTGTGAAAACATGTCCTTATCTTAACCAAAGCTCCGTTCCTAGAGATTATACACAGCAGGAAGTGAATCACTATGGAAGCACAGAATCTTCCAGCAATCAGAAAAAAAGAGAGGAGAGAGATGGTCGGGAACCAAGATGAACTTGAATGCACTCAGCAGAGATACAATCTCTCTCATCTCCTCAACAAAGCCACATAAATACAGCAATGTATCTGATAATAGTCTTCATTTACCTTTTCCTACATGTTGAAAGCTAATCATTGTAATGAGAAAACCTCTTTAACAGCTCTCCGTTTAATGTAGATGCAAGGACTTGTATTTTAGAGGTATACCCAAATAGAGGACAAAAAGACAAACTTTTAGTGTGCATGAAAAAACAAAGAAAGTGCTCTCACATCAAAATAATTAACCCCTTAAGGACACTGGACTTAACCTATGTCCCAGTTTTGGTAAGTGGCTTTGTAGCGGGACCGCACCACGGGTGACGGCTGCTAACTGCAGCTAACACCTGCCGGTTACAGTGCATCGTAGAGCTGATGCCATCCCGCATTGTTTTTAAATTTAGACACCGTGGTCTCAGACAAAAAAAAACCGCAAGGGGTTAAACAATATACACTCATAAAATATAATACATTTTATTTTTAGATATGAAAAACATACATAAAGCAGCACAGACATGAAATCCCCAAAAAATGGTGGATAAACAGGATCAAATAAAAGAGATAATAAAGGCAAAAGATACCAGAAATTGTGATATATAACACCGCACACTGCTCAAATTCACAGGGAAACTGGAAAAATAATATAAAGTGCAAAGTTCAATCACAACAAAGAAAATCACACCACATGATTATAATCCCGCTTACCCACCAGAACACCCGACGCATGTTTCGCTTACCGCTTCGTCATCCCCTTCATCATCGCATTACAAGAGATGTAACTTATTTTTCTGTAGACAATGCCATGAGAGCTTGTTTTTTTTAAACAAGTTTTATTTTTTTAATGCCACTATTTTGGGATACATAGAACTAATTGATTTACTTTTCTTAACTCTTTTAGGGAGGACTGGAAAAAAAAAGCTGTAATTCCGCCACAGTATTTTTCGCATTTAAAAATTCACGCCATTTACCATATGGTAAACATACTGTGATCATTTTATTCTATGGGTCAGTACGATTATGACAATACGATAATTATATAGTTCTTTAATTTTTTTAAAATTAATTTTGCACAGTAAAAACACTTTTCAAATAAAAATGGTTGTGTGTCTGTATTCCACGACCTACAAGACTTTTATTTTTCTGTTGACAGACCTGTACAATGGCTTGTTTTTTGTGGTTCTTATTGGCACCATTTTGGGGTACATAAGGGTTCGTCCACACGACATGGTTTATTGGTAAGATTATCAGACGGTATGAGGATCCAGAAACTGTCTGAAAGCAGAAACCGTCCCCATAGACTTTAAAAGAAAATCCGTCCGGCAGGCTACACTGAATGGATTTTCAGCCAATGGGGTTCCGATAAACTTGGATAATGCACAATCTTCTGCCCGGTTTTTGGGCAGAAGATGTGCAATTCAATGGTTATGGGGGATGGGTGAATTCACAAACCACGGACAGAACCGTCCCCCAAAACCTTTGAAAGTCGATAAAATAATGGCCGGATTCTAAAACAGAATCTGACTGGCATTTTACATATGCTGTGTGGATGTACTCTAAGGCTATGTCTCCACTGCATCAGACAAAAATAGCCCGAAAGCTTCACTCTTTGTACAAAAAACACGGTCGCTTCTTGTTTTTTTACGTCGCCCATACAATTGTATTGTAAGGGAAGACGCCAAGAAAACTAAAAGCACCGACGTATTATACAACATGTTGTATAATACGCTGGTGCCAGTAGACGAGCGGAGAAAAGACTACAGCTCGTCTTTTCTATTGCCGCCTATGGGGCTGCAGGAACTATCGTATCTTCGCCGCTTTTAAAAACTAAAAGCGCCAAAAATACTATCGTTATCCTGTGCAGTGGAGACATAGCCTAAGACTTTTTGATCACTTTGGGCGACATGTATGAATCCTGGTGCTGACAAGCCAGTTCTA
The DNA here is from genome assembly GCA_025379985.1 of Phyllomedusa bahiana. Lineage (NCBI taxonomy): Eukaryota > Metazoa > Chordata > Amphibia > Anura > Hylidae > Phyllomedusa > Phyllomedusa bahiana. The sequence continues at coordinate 11,305 of JAODAL010075772.1, read as the reverse complement.
AATAGCTTTAAGGCAGTGTAGAATGTGCCAGAATGTATGAAGCTATTCTTCTACGGGTCATACAGTCTAGTGCCAATACGACAAGTCTGGCTTAGGTAGACCACCTTTACCCTGGTCTGGCTGTTCTGTTATGCACCAACGTTTGTCGTCAAAGAATCATAAATGTGTCTAATCCTACAAATGTGGTGAAACGCCCCCAGAACCCTCAAAATCTTTGACGTATTAAAAAGTGTCGCTCCTGTACTAATCACACCAAAGTTTGGAATGCAACTGTTCATACATCTATAGAACAGGTTTACTAAAGCTTTTTGATGCCAGAAAACTAGAGCAGCCTCGTTCATACATGTCACCCTTTGCATTCTGTTTTTTGGGAAGAAAGTTAGCAAAATATGCAATTTTGGAATTGTTTTTTATGCTGTTCACCATGTAAGATAAATACTGCAATAATTTTGTAGTTTGGATCGTTACCACTGCAACAATACCAATTATATATAGGTTTTACGTATTATTCTTACTTTCTACAGATAGAGATTTTGTTAGGGAAATTTTTTTTTTTATCTTACATTAGATTTTCTTTAAAGATTTTGCAGTTCTGTTAGGGGATCCTACCTCTGTCAGGGCTTACAGAGCACACACAGAAGTCAGACCTGGGACCCTTTGATAGGACCCTGATCTCTCTATTACAGTCAACGGCTCTACACTTTCACCGGTCCCACAAGTCCGCCGTCTTGGGGTAATCCTAGACTCTGCTTTATCTTTCAAACCACACATCCAAGCCCTCACCTCTGCCTGCCGCCTCCACCTGAAAAACATCTCTCGCATCCGCTCATTCCTCGGCTATGACACTACAAAAATGCTGGTCCATGCCCTTGTCATCTCCCGCCTAGACTACTGCAACATCCTTCTCAGTGGCCTCCCAGCTAGCACCCTCGCTCCCCTCCAATCCATCATTAACTCTGCTGCCCGTCTTATCCACCTCTCTCCTCGCTACTCCTCTGCCTCTCCCCTCTGCCAATCCCTTCACTGGCTTCCCATTGCCCAGCTAATTCATTTCAAGCTACTAACCATGACCTACAAGGCTCTCCATGACCTCTCCCCTCCATACATCTCTGCTATAATTTCCAAATATCTCCCCCCACGCACTCTCCGCTCCTCACAGGACCTTCTCCTCTGCTCTCCCCTTATCAGCTCCTCACACAACCGTCTCCAAGACTTCTCCCGTGCTTCACCCACACTCTGGAACTCACTGCCCCAACACATCAGACTCACCACCACACTCCCCCGCATCAACAGCAACCAGAAAACCCATGTCTTCAGGCTTGCCAATAACCGTCCCTAATCTTGTCACTACGTCCTCCACAGACATGTCTGCCCTCACCTCCTGTCTCTTTCCCCCTCCTTGTAGATTGTAAGCCCTCGCGGGTAGGGTCCTCTCTCCCTCTGTCATGCCAATTGTCATTATCCCTTATCACTGTACTCGTTTGACTTATGTAATGTATGTAACCCCCTCGAATGTACAGCGCCCTGGAATCAATGGCGCTTTAAAATAAATAATAATAATAATAGGTTCCCAGCTACTATGTAAACCCACCAGCTGCCTGGGAACACATTACGGGGGATGCCAATGGGGTGAGAGCGGGAACCACCTCCATCTAAAACCACAATGCAATGGTCACTACTCACTGTGGCATCTGAGCTGACGTATGCCCACTTCTTGCCATTAGAGCAGGGTTCTGGTTGTCCCTGCTTCATCCAACACAGGACACTGATGCCAGCTCATTTTTGCCTCACTGACAAAACACATCTTGTGTTCCCATCTCGCACTTTGATGTCATATCAAGGGGATATGCCAGAAAAGAGTGATAGGTGCAGACCCCAATTCTGGGACCCACAGCTATCTAGGTAACAGGTCCCTGAAAGGCTCAGAGAATGGAGAGTCATCACCCTTGCACAAAACTCTCTGTTTTGCTCTGGGTGAGTTCCAAGTACAGCCAAACACACCACTCCCATAGAACAGAATGGAGAGTACTATGCAAGTGTGACCAACTCTCCATTCTGAGCCGATACTTTCAGGGGCCTGTTCCCGAGAAAGGTGCAGTCCCAGATGTGAGATCCACACCCATCAAAGTGCAGGAGGGGAACAACCCTTTAAAGGTGTGTTTCTACCTCAGACTTTTATGGCATATTGATAGGATATGCCATAAATGCCGATTATAATTGCTGGTGACCCCTCTGGGACTCTAATCTATCTTGAAGATGGGCTCCTGAAAGTCTCTGTGCAGAACAGGGGGATGGTTGTGCATGCACAGTACTCTTCATTCTGTTCTATGGGAATCCTGAGTACAGTGGGTGCGCTCGGCTGTACACAGAGCTCCCATTGAAATGAATGGAAAGTGCCACCTCCTTCCTGTCTGTTCTGCATAGAGACTTTCAGGGGCCAGATCTCAAGAAAGGTGCGGATCTCAGAAGTGGGGTCTGCATTTATAACCCATCCTATTGACAGGTCATAAATATCTGAGATGGGAACACCCCTTTAAAAAGGTTTCTACCTATAAAAAAATGTGTGGGCAATATCTGCATGGCACAGCGACCGCAATCTGTGGTAATACCCAGACAGCTTTACCACACAGCACGCTACTGCAGAGTGCCATGCCAGCCCAAGGGTAAATTCCCATGTAGGACTTTTTCCTTGGTAATCCTTGACAGGAGTCTGAGCTGATACTTCAGATTTCTGCAGGGATTGTTACTTTATATAGGCAGTATTCGCCTCTGATTTGGATGTGGTTTGGCCCCATTTCAATGGCTATGTACACACAACATTTATCATGTCTGTTAAGCGGGTACTTGGGAAAACTCCTGATGTATACAAGAAACTTGTCCGTAGGATTAAATGGCCCAACAAAGCCAAAAGTCTGATCTCTGTTTAGCCGGTATACACCCAAAAAATAGAGAAGAGCGCAGGAGCTGGTGCCTTTCTATACAACAGCATTATTTTAAAAACATGTTGTTTTTTTACAATGGATGGATCTGGGTAACAGATGGAACTACTTGTCATCCGTCTAACAGATATGGTGTGTACCTAGTCTATCCCCTATTTTGCCTCCGTGAACCGAATCAGACCATGTTCACTTCTTTTTTCCCGTCTAGGACTTGGCATCCATGTTGTAGAAAACCTGCTCTATGTGAACCACAGCCTGGACTGGAAGTTGTCATTAAACCCAACACATCAAATTGCTGACAACAACAGAAACATTTTGTTCACTTTTTATTACTTTTTTTTCTGATGACACCAATGTATAAAATTGGGCACATGTCACCACATTGGATATAAGAGAAATAACACCTCTCAGCTAAAGCTAGTATTGTGTGAAGAAAGTACGGTGTCTACGCTGTCTGGCAGCCCCGCAGGACACAGCGTCTCCACACAGTCTACGAGAGGTCGTCGAGTGAAGCTAGCCCTGCCCTGGCCAGGAGGCTGAGGCGTGCAGCCCGCGCGGCCGCCATTTTGTCTGTGCCTAGTGACAGACGAGTGCTTCCCTTCTCACCTCCCCGCTCGTCAAGCATTGCTAGGGCTCCTCGACTAGCACTTATCTGCCGACGTGAGATACGCCCATACATGAACACAGCCCGGGCACATTCCTATCCCGCTGCCTGTAAACACGTACGTCACGTCGTGTGCCTCCCCAGTGACAAAATGGTGGACGGCACCGCAGTGACAGGCAAGGACGGGACGTGGTGGAGAGCAGTGGTGAAAGAGTGGGGGAGGGGGCATTCACTGATCTGCGCCACCCTTGGGAGCGGGAGGAGCCGCTTCCAGAGGTGTGAGGTGAAGCGTGGCCGCTGGGGGAGGGGTGCCTGAGGCGGCTTGTGTGCGCCACTGCAGCCGCCATGCCGCGCACGCTGCTCATCCTTGTCGCACGACTCTAATGTTACACAGTGTGGGGACGTATTGCTTGAGGGAAGCACGGTTATATGGCGCGTTCAGGTGTAACCGTTAGTTTTGCGGCTGTACCCAAATCTCGGTTGCGCCGATAGTGGTGCGGCACTGAAAGGGTGTGTGCACGGCTCTATGGCGAGACGGAGCAGCCTCGCTCCACACACGCAGCGCTGTTTGCAGCATAGCTCTGTGGCACGCCCATCCCCGGCCTGGCTCCTCCCCCGTATACTGCCGTCAGTATGGCCGGAGAGCGCCACCAGTACAGCGCCAGGCTCAGCTCCGATCCCACAGCTGACCCTCCCCCCACCTTCATAGACTAACTGCAACGCATGGGCGGTGCTTCCCCTTCATCAAGTTTCTCAGGGACCGCCCCTCAACCGCACGCTAGGGAGAGAGGCGGGAAAGTATGCGGGTGATTGACGGCCGTGCCGGCCAATCAGCACCGGGCCTCTTTACACTGGTGCTGAACGGCCTCGGCCAATGGGGTGGCTCAGGAGGCGGGACCCTCGCGCGCTCAGGCCGCGCCTTCTCCACTTTGCTGCTGCTGACTCCGCCCCCTTATGCTCCGGGACTGGACGGGAGAGTTGGGTTACGGGGGAAGGAGCGCTGCGAGGGGAAACTGCGGCCGGGGCCTGGCCTCTCTACCGTCTCCTGCTACCGGTGAGTGAACGGACGCTGCGGGCGCTGGGAGGGGAGAAGCTGCGGGCCCCTCGGAGCGGCCTCCCGTCTCCCCCCGTTACCCTCACGTGCGGAGGCGCTCTGCTGCGCCACCTGGCCGGGCATTATTGTGTTACCCCGGGGGCGGCTCTGCTCGGGGCACTTGCGCTGTGCCGGGGCCGCTCGCCCTCTGTATTGTTCGCCCGTCGCTAATGGCGGACGGGAGGCAGCGCCACCGGCAGAGCGGGAGTAACCGCGCAGGGGTACAGCGATTCCCTCGGGGCAGCACCCTCGTCCCGCCAGCCTCTTCGTACAAAGGCCCTGCCGCTCCGTGTGTGGCCCTGGGGTGTAGGGCCCGGCTTCGGGGTATCTGCCCCCGGGGCATTAGCGCCTGCGTGCGGGGTGGGTGCGAGCCGTGCGTACAATGCGGCCTGTGACCGCAGTAGTGCAGCCCACTAGGCCCGGAGCGGCTGCTGCCTGTTGTATTGTGTGAGGCAGAGGGAAATCCTTGTCTGCTCAGTGAGTGTGCCGATTGGAAGATGATGGCAGTGAGGCTGGCTGTGGGAGGGGGCAGCGCCGGCACTACCGCCTGCGGCCGCCAGGGCCCCCCGCTCAGCCGCGGCACAATGCAGCGCAGGGGGCAGAATGCAAATGTTATGGAACCAGCAGCCTGGTGATCCGGGACCTGTGCTGCCTGCGGGGAGGAGGCGGGATCAGGAGAAGGACCGCACCGGAGCCAAGCACTGACTGTGTATACTACTGCTATATCTACAGCATTGACCCGTATATACTGCTACTGCACTAACCTGTATATACTACTACTGCTATATCTACACCAGAGCAAAGCACTGACCGTATACTACTGCTGCTGTATCTACAGCACTGACCCGTGTATACTACTATAACTGCACTGGAGCAAAGCACTGACTGTATATACTACTACTGCTATATCTACAGCACCTGTGTATACTACTATTACTGCACCGGAGCAGAGCACTGACTGTATATACTACTACTGCTATATCTACAGCACTGACCCGTGTATACTACTATAACTGCACCGGAGCAGAGCACTGACTGTATATACTACTACTGCTATATCTACAGCACTGACCCGTGTATACTACTATAACTGCACCGGAGCAGAGCACTGACTATATACTACTACTGCTATATCTACAGCACTGACCCGTGTATACTACTATAACTGCACCGGAGCAGAGCACTGACTATATACTACTACTGCTATATCTACAGCACTGACCCGTGTATACTACTATAACTGAACCGGAGCAGAGCACTGACTGTATATACTACTGCTATATCTACAGCACTGACCCGTGTATACTACTATAACTGCACCGGAGCAGAGCACTGACTGTATATACTACTGCTATATCTACAGCACTGACCCGTGTATACTACTATAACTGCACTGGAGCAAAGCACTGACTGTGTAAACGGCTGTATCTACAGCACTGACCCGTATATACTGCTGCTGTAACTGCACCAGAGCCAAGCACTGACTTGTGTTTACTACTGCTATAACTACAGCGCTGACCTGTGTAAAACACTACTGCCATAACTGCACCAGAGCAAAGCACTGACTGTGTATACTACTACTATAACTACACTGGAGCCCAGCACTGCCCCGTGTATACCGCCACAGCAACTACACTCGAGCAAAGCACTGACCCGTATACAATACTACTGCCGCCATAACTACACCGGAGCCCGGCACTGACCCGTATACGATACCACTGCCGCCATAACTACACCGGAACCCGGCACAGACCTGTACAGTGGGCGAAAAAGTATTTAGTCAGCCACCAATTGTGCAAGTTCTCCCACTTAAAAAGATGAGTCCTGTAATTGACATCATAGGTAGACCTCAACTGAGACACAAATTGATAATACAAATCCATAAAATAACTTTGTCTAAAATAATTTATTTGCTAATTATGGTGTAAAATTAGTATTTGGTCATTATCAAAAGTTCATCTCAATACTTTGTTATATATCCTTTGTTGGCAATGACAGAGGTCAAACGTTTTCTGTAAGTCTTCACAAGGTTGGCACATACTCTTGCTGGTACTTTCGCCCATTCCTCCATGCAGATCTCCTCTAGAGTAGTGATGTTTTCAGGCTGTCGCTGGGCAACACAGACTTTCAACTCCCCCCAAAGGTTTTCTATGGGGTTGAGATCTGGAGACTGGCTCGGCCACTCCAGGACCTTGAAATGATTCTTACGGATCCACTCCTTCGTTGCCCTGGCGATGTGCTTGGGATCCTTGTCATGCTGAAAGACCCAGACACGTTTCATCTTCAATGCCCTTGCTGATGGAAGGAGGTTTGTACTCAAAATCTCATGATACATGGCCCCATTCATTCATGTACACGGATCATTCGTCCTACTCCCGTTGCAAAGAAGCAGCCCCAAAGCATGATGTTGCCACCCCCATTCTTCACAGTAGGTATAGTGTTCTTAGGATACAACTCAGCATTCTCTCTCCTCCAAACACGACGAGTTGTGTTTCTACCAAATACTTCTACTTTGGTTTCATTTGACCATATGACATTCTCCCAATACTCGTCTGGATCATCCAAATGCTCTCTATCAAACTTCAGTCGGGACCGGACATGTTCTGGCTTAAAGAGAACTTGTCACATAGTTTTTGCCCCCCTTGCTGAGGGCAGAACAAGCCAGTGTCAGACCTGCTGTTTCCAGCGCTGTGTCCCTTATTCTGTAAGATGCTGTAGTTTTCGTGTATTTAATACTCAAATCTGCAGTTTTCAGCCAGAAGAGTCATTCAGAAAGTCAGTTTTTTCAAACCCTGCCCACATGAGGCTAGCCCCACCCACCCCACCCACCTCAACTGACAAACCTATTACTTTGAATAGGTAGAAACATGTGAATAACTGTCAGTGGGTGGGGTTAGCCTTTGTTGGGCGGAGTTAACACCTGCTCATGAATAAGATTTGAGGGGTAAATGCTCTAAAACTACAGTATTTTACAAAATAAGGGACCCAGTGCTGGAAGCAGCAGGTGTGTCACTAGCTTGTGCTGTCCTCAGCAAGTGGGGCATAACCTATGTGACAGGTTCCCTTTAAGCAGGGGGACACATCTGGCACTGCAGGATCTGAGTCCCTGGCAGCGTAGTGTGTTACTGATGGTAGCCTTTGTTACCTTGGTCCCAGTTCAACACCAATTAAAGAAAAAGGAATCTCAAATCAAATAATTATAAAATTATATACTTTATTTTGAAAATCATGAAAAATATAAAATTGAAATATGTTAAAAAATGGGCAATGGAACTACACAAAAAACATGATACAAAACCTAATCCATCCAAAATATAGAGATCAGATATCCAGATATATATATTATAATATATAAAATATATATATATATAATTTTATATATACCCCATATAACAATACACTCACCGGGCCCCTTTATTAGGTACACCATGCTAGTAACGGGTTGGACCCCTTTTGCCTTCAGAACTGCCTCAATTCTTCGTGGCATAGATTCCACAAGGTGTTGTCAAAGATGTCAATTGGTACCCAAAGGGGGCCCAAAGAGTGCCAAGAAAATATTCCCACACCATGACACCACCACCACCAGCCTGAACCGTTGATACAAGGCAGGATGGATCCATGCTTTCATGTTGTTGACGGCAAAATTTTGACCCTACCCATCCGAATGTCGCAGCAGAAATCGAGACTCATCAGACCAGGCAACGTTTTTCCAATTTTTCTACTGTCCAATTTCGATGAGCTTGGGCAAATTGGAGCCTCAGTTTCCTGTTCTTAGCTGAAAAGGGGTGGCACCCGGTTGTGGTTTTTTCTGCTGGCTGTAGCCCATCTGCCTCAAAGTTCGCCGTACTGTGCGTAAGAGATGCTCTTCTGCCTACCTTGGTTGTAACGGGTGGCGATTTGTGTCACTGTTGCCGTTCTATCAGCTCGAACCCGTCTGCCCATTCTCCGTTGACCTCTGGGATCAACAAGGCAGTTACGCCCCCAGGACTGCCGCTCACTGGATGTTTTTTCTTTTTCGGACCATTCTCTGTAAACCCTAGAGTGGTTGTGTGTGAAAATCCAGGAGATCAGCAGTTTCTGAAATACTCAGACCAGCCCTTCTGGCACCAACAACCATGCCACGTTCAAAGGCACTCAAATCACCTTTCTTCCCCATACTGATGCCCGGTTTGAACTGCAGGAGATTGTCTTGACCATGTCTACATGCCTAAATGCACTGAGTTGACGCCATGTGATTGGCTGATTAGAAATTAAGTGTTAACGAGCAGTTGGACAGGTGTACCTAATAAAGTGGCCGGTGAGTGGATATAGATATAGATAGATATATATATAGATCACATAGTATGATGATATAAATATAACCAATAATAGGCATTAGATAGCATATACTTGACCTGGATATAGAAAACGTAGCTTAAGAGTGAACAGCCAAACTTGGGTGGATGGAAGGAAAAGGATCATGCGCCCAAACGCGCGTTTCGCAGTTTCGCCCATTTTTTAACATATTTCAATTTTATATTTTTCATGATTTTTAAAATAAACTATGTAATTTTATAATTATTTGATTTGAGGTTCCTTTTTCTTTAATTGGTGTTGTGCTTTAGCTTAGGTTTCTCTGGTTTATGGTGTTGCCCTATTAATTTTGTAGGTGCTTGGTCGCAGGTCATTCACTAGGTCCCCCCGTGTGGTTCTGGGACTTTTGCTCACCGTTCTTGTGATCATTTTGACCCCACGGGGTGAGACCTTGCGTGGAGCCCCAGATCGAGGGAGATTATCAGTGGTCTTGTATGTCTTGCATTTTCTAATTATTGCTCCCACAGTTGATTTCTTCACACCAAGCTGCTTGCCTATTGCAGAATCAGTCTTCCCAGCCTGCTGCAGGGCTACAATTTTGTTTCTGGTGTCCTTCGCCAGATCTTTGGTCTTCACCATAGTGGAGTTTGGAGTGTGACTGTGTGAGGTTGTGGACAGGTGTCTTTTATACTGACAACAAGTTTAAAACAGGGTTTCCCTTACTACAGATAATGAGTGGAGGACAGAGGAGCCTCTTTAAGAAGAAGTTACAGGTCTGTGAGAGCCAGAAATCTTGCTTGTCTGTAGGTGACCAAATACTTATTTTCCATTTATTTGTAAATAAATTGTTTCCAAATCAGACAATGATTTTCTGGATTTGTTTTCTCATTTTGTCTCATCGTCGAGGTCGACCTATGATGTCAATTACAGACCTACTTACTTGGCTACTTATTCCGCAGCATGGCTCATGGTAGAGGGCACTGCATACAATCAGTGCGTGATCATAGCAGATCTATTTACCAGTCTTGTCCATCACTGTACTGTGTGAGTGAGAAGGAATTAGCATCTATGTGCAAAGATTAGCTTGTCAGATTAGTGCATGTAAATGGTTTTCCACGGTCTCTTCTTACAGAACTGCCTAATCCTTATATGTAGAATAGTTGTAATGATGTGAAAGTTCACGTTTAGTTTGGGACGATTGTGATATGAAATTTACCTTGAAAGGGATTTTCCCATTTCATTGATTTTTGCTTAAAACATGTAGACAAAAGTAATTGAAGACAGTTGCCATTACTTTTCTGTTGTGATGTTGCCTCTCTTCAAGTAGACAGAACTTTCCCCTGTTTGTGCACAAGTTTCCCTTTTTTTCCCACTTTTATGAAAATTTACCCTGTATTCATCAAACCCCTGGCTTTTGTAAAACCCCTTCTCACCTTATGTCTCACCACTGTTTCCACATAGACTGTAAGCTCTTGGGAGCAGGGTCCTCAGACCTCTTGTTTGATCTGTAGGTAGCTTTTCAGGGCTTGTCCCCACGGTAGTTTTTCAGTGGGTTTACAGTGGTTTTTTTGGGTTTGTAAACCCCCTTCAACCTTTTACATGACTTAAAAAAGAAAATCCGTGCAGTTTTCGCACTGCCGGATTTTGCTTTAATTTTTTTTTTTTAAAAGCCTTTTAATGAAAAAAATTTTGAACTTGTTCAATCTTCCGCCAGTTTTCGGGTGGGAGATGTGCATTTCATGGGGAAGGGGACAGGGGAAACGCAAACCCGGGTTTTGAACCCTCCCCCAAAAAATGTAAAAGTGTCAAAATACTGGGGTGATTTAAAACCCGCCGTGTGGGGCCCCGGGGTTACTGTGTAATGTTTGTTTTTTGTCTGTACTTATACCCTCTACATTGTGAACTGCTCCTAAATATGTTGGTGCTGCATAAAGATTACTATTATCCCCTTGGTTATCAACCATCTCTATGCTCTAGAGGCCGGAATGGTAATGACACTCGTTGCTGTGTCTTAGCAGCAGCATCAGTGCTTGTTTGTTTCTGACAAAATGTAGCCCTTTACAGCTCTGTATCCTTGTGCCCTGCTATTTAGAAACCCCCATCGCTAATTTCCCTGCAGTCGCTGCTCTAGAGAGCAGAACAGGAAGTGTGCGCCCGAAGCAGACTAATAGTTAAACCCATGTGAGAAACCCCTTTAAAAAAAACCGGTCAGTAACGCCCGGTCCTTTGTAATATTTAGTAGCAGAGTAGTGAGTGACTTCTGCAGTGAAGTTAGGGTCCCCGGTTCCTGGTCACTCATGGGTGCGTCTGTTTACCACTTGGAAGGGTTTTTATTTTTTAGCCTTTTTTCGTTTTGTAGTCCACCTCCTTCCCCGG
>JAODAL010075771.1:0-13864 GCA_025379985.1 Phyllomedusa bahiana | reverse complement strand
ATTTTTACTTTTGTTTTGAAAATCCAGGGTTGTAATGTATTTTTTTTTGGGAGAAACAGTAAGACCCCCCCCTGGTTGTGATTCCCCCCTCCTCACCCCCTGTTCAAAGGGAAATGGAAAGAGAGTGGCTGAGAAAAAAAAAGAGGGATTTTTAAAAGCTTTTAAGCTTGGCCCAAATAAGTTTCCCTGTGGATTGAAAACAGTTTGCTAAAGTACAGAGCTGAGTTCAAAGGTGTTTTTAGGGGGGGGGGGATAAAATGGGGGAGGTTTTTTTTTTTAAAAACACAAAAAACACAACCCCTTTTTCAACCCCAAAACTTCAGCCTGTGGGTAGGAACCTTTTTGGAAAAAACCCTTTATTTTTTTACGACTTTAGTGCCTTGGGCTTGTGGGAGAAGGCAGAGACGTCGTGCCCTTTGTTGATATTCTAAGATTTTTTTTAATTTTTATGGTATTTTCTACTAGGTTTTTTTTCTTGGTGGGGTTTGACCTTAAAGAGGGGCCCAAGAAGTCTGCTTTTAGGTCATGTGAAAGTGTAATAGGGCCCACAAAAACATATCAACCCATTTTTTAAATCCCAAAAAGCTAAAACAAATTATAATAAGTGTTGGAATTCACTGAGTCCACTCCCTTGAATGGGGTCTCGAAATTGGATGGAACAATCCCTTCAGATAAATGAAATTGGTATTCAGTAAAAAACTTTGCGAACCTTAAGGTAAAATTTAAAGGGAACCCTTTAGGGCTTGTTCACATGGGTACATCGTGTTCCCAAGCACTTTAAGGATCCCTCTTGGGGGGCTCTGTCGGTCCCCAAGAGGATTAAAATTAGCAGGGGAAAATTTTCTCTGCGTTGGAAAACCGCAGCGGCGTTCAGATGAGGGATCCCCCGTGTTGTTTCAAAAGGAGCTGAGCCCATTTTGAAAAAAAATTTTGGACAGCAATTCTTTTGCGAGACGGCCCCCGAGCCTTTTTTGAACAGCGCGCATTCTTTCAGGGGAAACCACTGCCCCGTGTCAGCATAGAAAGCAGTGATATCTCATGCAATTTTGTTAATCCGTTCGGGGCCCCGACATGGGGGCCCCCCCAAAGAGGGACCCTTAAAAGCGCTGTAACCGTAGTGTAAACCCGTGTGAAAAAAACCCTTACTAATTTCCGTTTAGCCAGAAAAATTTTTGTTTATGTACTATCAAGGTAAATTGATCCTTATATAATATAGCTTTAAATAAACGCACCAAATCGACCATTAAATTGCAAAACCAAAGGGGGATTTATCAAGATGTTAATTTTTAGGCAGCGTAAATGCTCCATTTTATTATGGTGAGAAATCTGGCAATTAAAAGTTAGTCTAACCTTACAACCTTTTTAAGTTACTTTATGCCCATTTTTGGGGGGGTTCACAGGGACAGGACAAATACCGGCCGGTATTTTTTCCTGTTTTGGGCCGTCCCCGGCCGCCGGGGGGGCGGCTTTTTGCGTGAGGAGAAAGCCCCCCCCCCCCCCATTGGTGCACATCTTCCGTCCGGAAACCGGACGAAGATTTGTGCATGTCAATGTTTTGTCGCGGTCCGCCGGGACAAAAAAGCCCGGGGGGAAAAACCCGGGATTTGGGGCTGCTGCCGGGTTTTCCATTGAGGGAAATTATGCTAAATTTTCGGGGTTTTTTGGCGGTCTGAAAAACCGAAACGGCGAAAACCCCGGCCGTGTGACAGCCCTAACTGTGCCAAATTGTGGTCACACTGTTTATGCTATTTCCCCGTCCCCCTTCCCCTTTAAGTCACCCTATTTTACATTCGTTAGTTGGGGTGAGGGACAGAAGTGTCTAGAAAATGTCTAAAAAAACAAATAAATGAAGTAAAGCATGTTTCATTATCTTGGACACAAATTTTGCCAGAATTCTGGTGCAAAACCCTTATTACATATGTGTTCCCAATGTCTTTTAAAAGTAACATCTGTAGGCCCCCAAATAAACTTTAATTTTTTAATGCGACACTGTAATCCATTGTGAGTTTCAGTCATGAGGGACTTTATTCCCTTAAAAAAAAAAAAATCACAGAGGGGTGGAATCCAGCCGTATCTGCAGAGAGCGTGTGGCAATACCCATCAATGAGCACCCGTGAACTAGAGTGCAGCACATATGGTTCTAGGTCATACATCTGTTCCTTATGACAGATTGAAGTAGCTTGTTATCGGAAAAACTGTTGAAAAAACAATTTCCCCCAGGAAATATTTAGTCTGTCCCCCTTGGAAAAATGAAGCACGCCAGGACTTGTCCCAAGCAAAAAAAATTGGAAACACAGCGGGGCCCAAAACCCCCCAAGGTTTTTTAATTTCAGGTGTGCTAGTTTTAAGTTTTTTCCAGGATTCAATCTTAAGGCTTTGTTCACACGGAAAGTAATTGGGGATGTATTTCCCCCCGCAATTAGGATGTGGGGGAGTTTGGGGGGTGGGGTGGCGGGCAGCCAAAAACCCCATAGACATTAAATTATAAAGGGCCGCGTATCCCGCGCTAGTAATTGACATGTCACTTCTCCCCCCCGCTGGGGCCGGTTGTGCGGTGGGGAGGGGGAAAACGAAATTTCCTTTAGTTCTTATAACTGGGGATTACCGAAAAATGATGGGACGTATTTTTTGGGCCCCATTTTTGCGCAGTACGGAAAATAAAATTTCGGGGTGAAAATACGTCCCTTTTAAGCCCTTGGGGAAACATACCCTTTAACTGCTATTAGTTAGGCGGAACAAGCTTGTTCGGGAAGTTAAACCCTGGGTCAGGAACAACAAAGGGGGGGTTTAAACTGGGCACCACAGGGCCTGATACATAACTTTTTTTTTAAAGGGAAATTTTAATTTTTACAGCGCTGTTACAATCAAAATAAAAAAAGAGGTTTGGTATAGACTATAAGACCAAAATTTAAATGTATTAGTTTCACTTTTTTAAAAAAAAACTGGAAACAAGGGAGTGGGGGACCCGGGTTTTGAGGGTTTTAAAAGTTTAGGAATGTTGGGGGAAGGATCCAGAGAGAAAAGGGGGATGGAAATTTTGTGTAAAAGGGTTTTGTGCTTTGGTTTTTTTTTTGTGCCCAAGCCTTTCCCCAAGCAACTCCTTTACTTTTTCATGTACCTGTCCCCAGGTTCTGAAATTTCAGGCCCATCCAACGTATGGGGTCAATTGTTTTATTTCGGGCTGTGAGGGTTTTGGGAAAGCCTTTAAAAAATTTCTCGGGTTTATCCCTTTTTAAGGGCCACCTGCTGACTTTGGGCGGGGGGCCCGTGCAGGTCATTAATCTGCAAAAATGTCTTCAGACACGGCTTTGTTTCCCCAAGGCATTTAACCCTTTGATTGCCGTGATCGGCCCATGGCCTAATCAAAGGGCATTTTATGCCCCTTCAGGACTCGAAAGGGGCCCAGCGGGGCCCCCAGGGAAGGGTCGGGTACGTAAAAAACCTAGAGTAGCCTGGGGCCGTTTTGTATTGCAAACCTGGGGTTTCGGGGGCAATGTTTCTTTGCCCTGATCCCTGCCTTTGTCTTTTTTTGACACAGAAAGTAATGTTTTAGCCAAAATTCATTTTTTTATGCTAATACATTCCCAAAAAAAAAAGGTGCTAAATTTTTATCCCTTAAGGGATAAAAATAAAAAAATGGGAATAAAATATTTAAAAAAAAAAGTATTTGTAGTAATTACAATAAAAAAAACCCTTTTTAAAAACATATTGGGTATCTACCCCCAAATGTATAAAGTAGAATTAACCCAAAGGGAAAGGTTCCCAGGGGGCTTATTTTGGGGTTTATTTCACCGCAAAATTGCGTGGTTTTTATGCAGCAAAAATTGTGCGCTGAAATTTTAGTTAATCCCATAGCTCTCATAGAAAAATTGGATTACGCGTCGTCCCCCGTGGAAACAATTTTTTCTTTAGGGGGTAAAAAAACGGGGAGAAAAGTGAATGTAAATTGTTAGGGGCCCGTTTTAACGCCCCGTAAAAAAATTTGCATTTAGGGAGCTCCCACCCCCCTGTGTTTTTGGGAATACGTGCTGATAAATGACTCCCAAAAACCCCAGGGGTTTATTGCGGCGCTCCGGGTACCGTGCCCTTTACGCCGTGTGAACATACCCAAAGGGTTTAAACAAATTTGAAATGTAAATTTGGGTGTAAAAAAAATTCGCAGCATTTTTTTTGGAAACTTAATTAGGGCGCCCCTCAAAAAATAAAATTTTCTTCCACTTTAAAAACAAGTCCTATACAACGGGCGTCACTTAAAAGATAAAAAAGTTAAAAACTGTTGAAAGGAAAGGGGAGGCCCCAAAAAAAATATAAATTTTTTGGCGGGTTTTAATTTATTTTTAGGCCAAGGCCCCTATGGGTTAAAAAAAAATTGTCAAAAAGGTTCTTTTCAGAAGCCAAAATTACCAATTTAGCACTTTTTTGCGGGAACATTTTAGTGACAATAATCCCCAAAAAGAATAGGGTTTTCAGATTTTTTTTGCCGGGGTTTACACTTTTTACCGTCTATTTTGGGCGGGGTTTTCCAATTGGGGTTGGGGGAAATAAAAGGGTTCCCCCAAATGATAGCCAAAATTTGGGAAACCTGCCCGGCCTTTTTTTGGGGAATGAATAAAAGGCCAAAATGTAGTTCTTTTGTGGACTACGTTTTCTTTACTTGTCGGACAGTAAAGGGGAAAAAAACGGGGGTGTGCCGGGACAAATAAGCAAAATGTGCCCAATGGGTTTAAAGTTTGCTTTTTTCCCCTCGTTTGGGGCTACCCCCGGGGTATCTGTCAATTTTCCCAAAATTTTTTTTAAACCCCCAATGTTTACCCTTGCATTGTAGGAAAACAACCGCCCGTGGAACTCCCCCAGTATCTGTTATGTTTTCCTTGAAATTTAAGGGCCCTTTTTGTGCGCGGGGGGTATTCATTGTGAACTTTTAATTGTGTTTTTTTTTTTTTAATTTTTTTTCCCATGTCTAATTTAGATCCATTAAAAATTATTTTCCATTAAAACTCCCCTTTTAAAAAATGGGGGGCCCATGGTTTCTTTACTATGTAGCTATGGGAAAGGAGTTGGGGTATGGCCCCCTTTTATTAAAACAGATATTCTCCCCAATTTTTTCGTGTTTTTTGAGGGACATTTTTACCGAATACGCCCCCCAATGCAAAAAGCCTTTTTTTGTTCCTGAAGGCACTGGATTTACAAAACCATAAAAAAATGGGGGGCTTATCTGTAAATGATATTGGTAAAAATGGGAACCCCTTATAAGAATTTGTACAGAGCTTTTAATCCCGTCTTGATGCATAAATAACATAGATATCTGGATAAAAATATAGGCTTTTCAAAAATAAAAGAAAAGTAAAAAAAAAAATAAAAAAAAAAAGGACTTTGTAGCAAGAATAAACCCCTTTTATGTTTAAGAAAACCTTTTGTCCCTCTAAATTCATGAAACATAAACAAAAAGGGTTTTTAAAGTTCTAAATTAGCTTAGATTAAAAAGCCCCCGTGTTAGGGGATTAAAACTCAGCAGGGAGTCACAGTTTGTTTACACAGTTTGTGGAGCAATCAGAAAAGAGGGGAGCCCGGGGGGAAAGGTCAGTAACCAAGGAAACTTGTGTGCCACCAGCAGTTGATATTAAATTTAAAAACCAATAGGAAAACAAAAAGCAAGGGTTTTTTTTTTTTTTTTTTCATTTACTTTGCCTACATAGTAAAAGCTAATCATTGGGGGTGATTAAAACCCTTTAATTTTTGTCCTTATTTTAAAAGGGTTGTGCTTGTTTCTGCTATTTTTAAATTGGTCCCCCGGTGGGGTATTTAAAAACTCTGGACATATTCTTTGCTCTGCCTTTTGAGTTCATAAAATGGTACATAAAAGTTAGCATGGGGTTTTTGCAAAAAAAACATTTGGGATTTGTCCAAACCCTTTTGAAAGGGAAAAAACGTGTCTCCAGACTTCAGATTCATTTCCCTGCCCTTTCTTGCAGGGGTTTTTAAAAACTTCCCTTCGTTCGCCTGATCCTTCACCATGAGTTATGTTTTAGATCCTTTTAGTAAGCTGATCGGTCAAATTCGATTTGCAAAAATTTATTAAAATCTCTGCCACTTTTTTTATTGGGGGGGCCGGGACCCCAAAACTTTATATCCCGTCAAAAATGTTTTTCCTTTGAGGAATGGAGGAGGATAGTAGCTGGGAGTTTTTGGGACATGAAAACATGACTTTTCACAGATTTTACCCAGGGAAAGTTAGTTTTTTTTTTTTATTTTTTTGAAATTTTGTTTAAGGATTATGCCCTTATCCCCAGCAAGGGCTCTGGGCCTGTTTCCCCGTGAAACCCTTTGCAACCCGTCGAGGGTCACGTCCAAATTTGGGGGAATTTTCAGATTTAAGGAAGGGTTTTTTTGAGAAGAGGATACCGTACTGTGATGTCAAAGAAAACGAACCTCTTTGACAACAATTTTGGGTATACTTTTCACATGTCTCTTCGGGCCCCTAATAAAAGGGTTTAAATTTCCACAGTGTTTCCTCAAAACTGTTTCATTGGTGATTTTTGTAAAAAGGGGAAAAGTAATCAAAAGCGGAAATGAACAGAGAGCTTTACTGGAAAAACCCCTGGGCAAATTAGAAAAAATTTTCTTATTTTTTTTTAAAATATCAAACCCCGACTATCACACTTGAAGAAATTTTTCTTTACCTTTTCTGTCATGCCATCTGAAGAAAAATTGGCACCCCTAGGGGAAAAAGACTTCCATAAATTTCCAAAACTGGTCCATTAGGGAGAAAACTTTAGGGTGCTGGTTGAAGAAATGACCCCCCAAGAGAGGAAACCTGACCTCCCGCTGGAAAGGAAAGGAAGATGAAAACCCTTTCCTTGATTGGGGCTTCCCGTGGGGGCAAAATAAAACTTTTTTGGGCTTTGGGGGTTTGTTTAACCCCAAAAAAATTTTTTTGAAGGAAAATCACTTTTTGGATGATGGAACCAATAACCCTTGTTTCGGCCCTCCTTTCCCAAAATACATCTTTTCTATAAGAAAAAAAAAAAAAATAACATTAAATAAGAAATTAACCTTGAGCCAGATGATAAGTCATCAAGCATTAATTGCATTTTTATAAAACCCCTGGTACATTAAAGAGTTTTGCCCCCCAATTAAAGTTGACGGGGGTGATCCTCCCAAAAAGGGGTATTTAATTTACTTTTTAAATTATGTCATTAAAAAAAAATGAAGCTTGTGAGATCTACAGCCCCTTTCCCCAAAATTTTCCCCTTTGTTTCCTTTACAGTTTACATTAGATACCCAAAAAAAGGGTGTTTTGGCCCTTTCCTTTCTTTGTTTGCACTTCATATCTTGGTGCAAAGGGGAAAATGAAAAGGAAAAGGGGGAAAAAAAAAAGGGGCCCTTTTTTGGGGGGGTTTTTGGGGAGACCAAATTTTTTGTAATTATTTTGAGTAAACAGCAGACATCCCCGGTCAGCCCCCCCTCCCTCCCCCCCATCCCCTTTTGTGAACCAAAATGAAAAAAAAAAACAGCTGCCCTTTCTCAGGGGGCTTTATCTTCTTCCTGTGCCAAAACAGTTTATCCCCCGGGGGAAAGCCAAAAAATGTTTACTGAAGTTTCGGGCGGGTTTCAGGAAAAGGGCATGGGGGGTGGGGTGATGCTTTACAGTGGGAGGTTTTGGGGTTTTTTTTTAAAAAACAAGGAAAAAACCCCAAGGCCCCTTTTTTAAAGCCCAGTAGGGGAGTTTCGAAGGGTTTGATAGGAACTTATTTTTTGGCAAAAACCCCCTTAAGTTTTTTTATTGGAAAAAGGGGTGATTTAAAATTTTTTCCCCCTTTGTAGGTTTTTAGTATGTTTGTAAACCCCCCCAAAAGAGGGGGGGGTGGCAGGAAAAAATTTTTATTTTTGGGGTTTAAAAATTTTTGGTTCCTTTGTTTGGGTTTTTAGGTTTTCCAAAAAAAATTTAAATTTTGGTTTTACCCATGGGAATTTTATATTAACAGGTCCCCATAATCCCGGGGGAACCTTTTGGAAGGGTAAATTAAAAATAAAGACCCAAAATTCAAAATCGCTAAAAAAAAAACTTTTATTTAGATTTAAAATGTTTCATGGGGACAAAAGGGTTTCTTTTCCATAAGGGGTTTTAAAAAAACATGGGATTGACTCTCAACCCCGGAAGGGGTGGTCAAATTTGGGAAATAATGAGTTTTTTTTAAATGAAATATACCCAACCCCTATAGGGGTTTTTGGGGGTCATTTTACATGTTTTTTAAATGCACCAAAATTTTTCTTTTAAAATTTTTTAAAAATTAAAAACATTGGAATTTTAAAGGGTGGTGCCCCAAAATTGGAGTTTTTTCCCGGCCTTAATCAAAATTTACCTCAGCTGGGGGGCCTGACGGAGCAATCCTCACAATTTCTTTTACTCTGGGGGAAAAGGTGATTAAACGCAACAAAAAAGCAAAGGAGGGGCATTTGGGGGTAAAACACCCTTATGTTTTATTTTGTTTCTTTTTGGTTTAATTGTTAAACCCTGGAACAAATTTTCGTGTAGATTTGTGGGTTTGGGGATTAAAAAAAGCGCCCAAGATTAAGTTTGCATATTTTTAAATTTCCTTAAAGGAGGTTTTTCTCATTTTCAAGCTTTCAAACCTTTTCCTTTAGGTTGGGTAGGAAATTTAATTGAAGGGCGTTTTTTCTTGGTCTGTTCCCCTTTTGCTTTTTTTCCCCCCCCCCCTCAGGGACCAGGCCGCTCCTTGTTAAATTCAAAAGCAAGGGGGGGGGGTTTTTCTGCCAGGTTAACCCCGGGGGTTTTCCCGCAGGGGGGGCTGATTATGAGTTAAAAGAGGTCTGTGAAGGTGTATTTCTAATAGCAGGCTGGGGGGGATGCCAAGTTTTCCTATATCCCCTGCTTAGTTTACAAGTCTCCACATCTCCAGCACAACAAATCCTGTCGGGAACAGACACAGGGGCAGTGGGAAAGTTTACTATACTCGGGCACTAGTACAGCAGAGCATGAAGTATTCACATCCCTGATCTTTTTCTATTGGGTGACAGTTCCACAGACACTCATGATAATATTACAGGACAGGGTCACTGCGTCACATCTATCTGTGTAGAGAGCAGGAGGAAGCAGGCACCCCACAGGGTTAATCCAGTTCCTCCCTCCCCCTCCCCTCCACTACAGAAGCATTCTGGGGCAGGAGGGGCTCTCTGCTTGACCGTCTTCAAAGGTGATGAGTCATACAGACCTGACAGCCAGTAAGATAAGGATCAACAGGTCGGTGGCTATAGAGATGTGAGAAGTGATGCACTCCGGGCTAACAGGGCTAACTCAAAGTCATTTAGGACATTTGTAATGAACATATATTGAAAAGGGCTGTTGTTTTTTAAAGATTTTTAATTAAAACCCAATCATTGTAGCGAGACAACCCCTTTAAAGGGGTTTTCTCAGTACAAGCTTTCACAGACATGAGCTGTTTCTCTGTCTCTTACAGCTTTAAATCCAGGGGCGTGTCTCTCCTCCTGGTAGGCATAAATTCCCTCTCTGAAGACTGGTGACATCATCAGTCTGTGTGAGCAGTGGGAGAGAGAGGATGTTACAGCTCTGCAGACTTCCTACAATGGTCAGTTCTCATGTCTGCAGAGCTGTCACCTCCCTCCACAAGCTCCTTGTAACCAGAACACCTGCATTTCTGTAAACAGTTATAAAAAACTTACATTGGGTGCAAGCGGAAAACAGTCTTGACAAAGACCAGAGTATATGAACGAAGAATACACAGCACTCCAAATAGAATGAAAAGGACGAATCCCTTTATTAACTCATGTAACTCGCTAGCGAGTTACATGCGTGAATAAAAGGATTTGTCTTTTTCATTCTATTTGGAGTGCTGTGGATACTTCGTTCATGTAAACAGTTATACATACAGCCTGAGATGATGAAACAAATGTGAGAAACGTATGTGAAAAGAGAAAAGAGTGTATAAGGCTGTGTTATATGGGGGAGACTGAATCTAGCAGCTACAGAGTCAGAAATTGCCCAGATCCTTCACATAGGATTGGGAAAAGAGTATAGAGGAGCTCAGACAGCCTTTATTACACAGCCAGTAGCCAGCATGGAAAGCTGTTTCACTTTCATTTTCCACAGCTCCGAGGAAGTAAGCACAGAGTACAGGCAGCCAATCACTGCACAGGGGGCGTATCCCATCCATGGGGCGTGTCCCAACAGGGCTGAACTAAATATCAGACAGCCAATCACAGCAAAGTGGCGTGGCCCGACATGAGGCTGCTGATTTAGCTCTAGACACACACAGATTAGCTAATATCTGCTATACTTAATGATATAGCTAACACAAACCATTTGCAAAAGTGATTATTTTTACTGTCCTCATCATTACAGATATGATCTTTGTAGCGGGAAAACCCCTTTAAGGGCACACTAGACAAGATATTAAATACACAGTGGGGACAGATATATACATTGGTCAGATATGCAAATACAGGTCTGGGGTTACAAATAGTATAAAGCAGACAAGTCATTTACCTGGTGTTAGGCCTCAGTGCTGTGCAGCCACATGGGAGGGGGAGAGGGAGCGTGTGACTTGAGCCAGCTCCTGGTTCCTTCCAATATGCTAGTTGGCATAACCCCCCTCAAAAGATAACAGCCAACTACTGGTTGGCACATGCTTTAAACCCCAGCTGGTCACATCCCCTTTCAATCTCTCATGACTCTGGGATGCTGCAATGACAATTCCTCTCCTCTTGGCTGAGTGCTTAGGCCTATAACCTACAATGGGTAATAACTTTGGTACCATCTGACCCGGTTGAGCCCTAGCTATGTTTTAATACCAAACACAACTGTGCTGCCAGGTTCCTGCTGGCAGTTCTCCATATCTCCCCATTCCTTGGTCTGGGAAAGGAGGAAGAATCAGGGGTGCGTGCACCCCATTCCCAAGTCCTCATGTATGGAACAGGTATGCGGATACTATAATTCTATTTGAACCCCGAGTTTCTGACTAAAGCCTTTGAATAGCTTCTCACCTCTGACTTTCTGCAAGGTCTTGATGCCTTGTTTCCATGAGATCTGCTAGAGGAGTGAAATGAACACAGTAAGGTCTTTTGAAGCAATGGCTCCTTGCTAGGACTCACATCCTATGCACTGGAGTGCTATTGTGCTTTGCATCTTAAGTGAGACCCTCTGACCTCACATGATCAAATGATCAAACTATATGTGACTTTCATCACAAACGGTGTACTGTTTTTATTTTATTTTTTTGTTTTGCTTTTTTTTTTTACTCTACATTTTTTTACTTTTACCCAAGCAAAAATTTTAAAAAATTTAATAAAATTTATGTTTCTGGTCCTCGGGCTCAGCAGTCCCCACATTTTTCAGCCCCAGACCCGGAAACGAAAACCCACCACATCCTCCCAATTGCTCTCTAAACCACCCCATTGGTACCCCCTCTGAGTCCCTGGCAAAGGCTATGTTCACAGGGTTTAAAATTGGGGGACGAAATTAAACGGCCCCGAAATTACCCGGGTGGGGAAGGGGGCGGGGGGGGGGAGCGGGGGAGTAAGCAGGGGCCGGGCATTTTCCGCCGGCCCATAGATTATCACTGCTAGGGGCGCGTATAGCCGCTAAAAAGTGCATGTCAATTTTCTCCCCCCCGGCGGATTGGGCCGGGGGTAAAGGAGGGGAAATCCATAGTTTCTTTTATGAGAACGGGAAATTTAAACCGAAAAAAAGGGGCCCGTTTTGGGCCGTAATTGGCGCCCCACGCGCTTAAAATTAGGGGCCCAAATTTAGGGCCCCCAAAAAAAAAAGGGCCTTGTAAACATAGGCCTCACATTTGAAAAGTAGTGAAAGAAGGGTGTTTAAGTGATGCTATAATGCCCCCGCGCTCTGTATCCCCTGACCCCAAAAACCCAAAAGAAAGGCATCAGGCCTAGGAGATCCTGGGCAACGACGCGGCGTCCCCCCCCCCCCCCAGGAGGGTTTGCTCCCTTTTTTTTTCACCGGAAAACTAGCGAGCCCCCTAGGGGGGAAACAGGGGGGGAAATATGTTTTTTTTACTTAAGGGTTTTTAGGAAAACATTACAAAACTACTTATTTAAGGGGTGTTTTGGCCCCATATTAGAGTTTAGGAATTTTTTTGGAAAGGTGGGAAAAGTGCGGGGAAAAAATTGAATTTTTGTATGGTAAATTCTGCGGGGATGAGTTGTCCCAGGAAAAATCTTTCATAGGGGCCCTGCACTAAATAAAGAAAAAAGGGGAAAATTAAGGACTAGAAAGAATGACTCAACAAGGAGAAAGGGAATCTTTTCAATAGATGTTTTTCCTGTAGCCCCCTGGTTTGTCAGGAGTTATTTTGCTTCTTTTTGTTGAAATCGAGGCTGTTTTTCACCCCATGTGAGGGTTATAAATAACGGGACAGATGGGGAACCCTATGTGTGGAAAGGAAAACCAGTGGGGACAGACGGGTTTAGGGCTGCCATCGGGTCATCTTTTTAACCCCTTTTCCCGGGCCCCATGAACCAAAATCAAAGGGGGCCCCCCCCCATTACTAGTTCCTATTTTTTAAACCTTTTTGGGGGGCCCTTTTTTTGATTAGGGCCCCTGTCAGGAAGTACTCCCCGTTTTCCCCTTATTGGCATCCTACCGGGCCCGCAGGGGGGCTGGGGATCGCTCCCCCCGGGGGGGCCCCGGTTTTCCCCCCGCCCGGGCCCCAAAAGCCCCGGGCGCTGGTCTGTGGCGCGTTTACGGGGGTGAAATAGGTGCATCAGCGACCGGACCTCCGGGCAGGGGACCGGACGGGCCCCCCCTTGGCCACATAAATGCATGCCGGGTCCCCCGCCCAAACCCTTTGCAGCCATCAGGGCCGCCGCCTGCACCGGGGCCGGGGGAAAGCACCCGGGCCCGAGGCGGGGAACAGCCGGGATCTTCTGATCCTGTTTTTTCAGCCCCCAGGGGGCCCCCGGGGGGGCATTGCGCGATGTGATGTCGTCATCCCCCCGAAAAACCGCCCCGCGCCTGCACATTTGCTGCGGGGCGGCAACTCCGGGGAAGGGACAGAAGGGGAGACCCAAAAAGGGGGGGGGAAAAATTTCGGGTTTGTATTGTTTTTAGTTATTTTTTTTTTGAAATCCCAACCCCTGTTGCCTATATACTCCCCAGGTCAAACCTATTTTCCGGGCCCTTCTACCTATTACCAGCCCTGTTTTCCCTTAATATACTGCCAGTCAAAGCTTTTAAAATGCCCTGCTCCCTTTAAATACCACCCTGCCCTCCCTTATTTTACTGCCCTGTCTACCTAAAACCCTGCCGGGGCCCAAAACCAATATACCACCCCTGTCGGGCCTTTATACCACCCCTTGTTTCTCCCTATTTTATTTCCCCCCTGTTTACCTTTTAAGTGGCCCGTTTTGTACAAGCCCGGGCCGCCTATATGGGGGAAAACCTCCCTGGAAATACGGCCCCTGCCTGCTTACATAGGGCCCGGGCCTGGCAAATATACGGGCCCTCCCTGGCTTTTGTACTCCCTTTGCCCGGGCTACTTTTTCCCTACCGGGCTGATTACGGGGGGGAAGCCCTGCACCGGGTATTTTAAGGGGGGGCCCCCAAGTTTCCTGGTTATTTTCTGGGGCGGGCCCCAGATACCGGGCCCAAAAATTTTACAGGGGAAAGGCCCTTGCCCAAAAAAAATTTAAAATGGGGGAAAGGCCCCTGTTTCCCTTCCATAAGGGGGGTCTACCTTTTACTTTCCCACTTTCTGAAAATTTTTTAAATTTCTAGTTTTTTTTGGGGGTTTAACCCATCCCGTTTTTGGGGGGAATTGAAAAGGGAAATTTCTGGAAAAAGGGGATTTAAAAAAAAAGGGGGGGG
>JAODAL010075770.1:0-13864 GCA_025379985.1 Phyllomedusa bahiana | reverse complement strand
AACCCTTTGAAATTTTAGATGACACTGGCTGGCCGGGGCAGGGACGGTTTTTCTGGCAAAAAAAGGGCCTGCGGGCCCAATCGGAAATTGGGGCAAGCGAGGGCCATACGTGGGGGAAAACCCATCGTGTCCCCCTGACGGAAAGGCAACTTTTCCCAAGCCAAAAGCCGGCAATCCCGACATTCAGGCTTTTGGTTTTGGGGGGGGGTTTTGGGGTTTTAAAGTGTTTCTTCTGCCCCCAAAACCTGGAAGACAAAAGGGCGGGCTGCTAGACTGGCCGCTTTTACGGCTTTTCCCAGGCGTCAAACTGGGGATGGAGAAGGGGGTGGGAAAGGGTTCTGGTGGGGGCTGGGGGTACTCGGGTGGGACGGTGGAGGCTGAAGCGGGGGTTTGACCCTGATCATGACTCTGAGGGGACTTGGGCAGTTTGAAAAACGCTTGTGGTGGCGGAGGAGGAGGGGGCGGAGACAGGGGGTTGGACATTTGGTTGTGGGCCCCGGCGTGGGTTGGGCCCTTTTTTTGGGGGCCCAAGTTTTCCCTCCATTTAACTCATGCATTCGCTGCATGTGACTGAATGTTGATGGGGGGGTTAACCACTTAAGGTTTTTTGCCTCTACTTATGCTTTTACGGCAAAGGGGCATATGAACCCACGGGTAAAATTCAGGGGGCTTGGTCAAAAAAGGGCCCCGGGCTTGAGGGGCCCCTGGCCTTTTTGACGGCGATAACAGGACCCGGGGTTTTGGGCGCTGACCGTGGCGGGGGGAAACTTTCAGGGGACTTCTGGGGCCCGCCCCCTCCCTTTTTGTGGGGGGCCCCTTTGAAAACCCCCCCACCCGTCTTCCCCCTTTTCGTCCACTGATAAAGGCGCGAAAGAAAATTTGCGGAAAAGCCCAGGTTTGGACCCGAAATTTGCCCGTCATCATCCCATAAACAACCGGGTGAGGGGTCGTCCTAAATTTTCTGCACCAGAAGCTGGGGTTTAAAGAAAGGGGGCACTCCCAAGGCGTTCCCGCCCCGCCCGGGTTTTTTTGCCTGTTTTGACCGGTTTCCCTTTCACCTCATCTGATGGCATCATAACTGGGCGTCGGGAGCAGACAAAATAAACCTCTTGATCTTTTAACATGGCCTTTGCCCCCAAACCCCGCATTTTGCCCATCAAAGAGGTCTTCAGACAAGGGTTTATCCACAGGGGGTGGGTACACATTTGGAATTTGGGCTCTTAAATGTTGGACGGATGCGTTTGATGTGAGGGTTTTTAAATTTTTTGGCCGTATTTGGCGAGGACGAGGAGTTAAGATGCTAGATGCGGGGGTTCCCTTTAACCATAAAGGGGACAATTGGCGACGATGTTCGTTACTTAATTCACAGGGCCCGGACCCAGCATGACGGCCTGGGGGTCCTAAAACTACGATCCGTTTGGCTTGCGGGGGTTGAGCCCCTTCCCTCTCTTACCCCTACCCCCAAATGTGTTCCCCCCCCTTTTTGCTCGCTTACCACCCTGCATTTCGCCCCAATGTTCAGAAATAAAAAAATTTGAGAAGGTATGGAATGTTTTGGAAAGTTTTCTTATTAAAAGACGGAAAAAATAAAACCCCTTTTTTAAAAATCCTTAATCAAAACAAAATTGTTTGGATTCAAAATTTAACTGCAAGGTGTCTATCAACAAAAACTGGGGCGGGCAAAAGTCCCAAAAAAAACGTATTGTTATGGGTTTTTCTTTAATAAACGGTATTTTTTGGCCCCTTTTAAAATTTACCGTGGGGGAATATAGGAAAATTTCTGTTTTAAAATTTTCGTAGATTTGGGGGGTCAATTTAACAGTGCTGGGGGGGGCAAAAGCAAAAAAAAAACGTAACTTTTAAAGTTTTGAATAAAAAACCGATTTTTTCAACCCTTTTAATTTTACCTGTGGTGAATATAGAATTGCTGTTTTTAAGATTTTCGTAGATGTGCGGCAAAGAACTGCTGGGTGCGAAAAGTCAAAAAAAAACTTAAAATGTTATTTTTGATATAATAAACGGATTTTTTGGGACCCTTTTAATTTGCCCGTGGTGAATAAAGAAAAAGCCCGTTTTTAAAAATTTACGTAGGGTGCTGGTCAAAGAACAGTGCTGGGTGGGGCAAAGCCCAAAAAACACGTAAATGTTTTGTTTTTATATAATAAACGGGGATTTTTTTCACCTTTCAATTCACCCGTGGGGTAATTTTGAATTTCTTTTTTTGATTTCGTAGAGGGTGCTTTAATGAACAGTGCTGGGGTGCGCAAAAAGTCAAAAAAAAAAACTTAACCCTTTTTGGGTTTTTAATAATTAAAAGGTATTTTTTTCGCCTTTTTAATTCACCTGTGGTGAATTTTGGAATTGCGGGTTTTAAGAATTTTCGTAGATGCGCGTCAATGAAAAAGTGGGTGGATGGGGCAGAAGTCAAAAAAAAAAGTAACGGGTTTTTTTGATATAAAAAATGGGATTTTTTGGCAAACCCTTTTAATTCCCTGTGGTGAAAATTTGAATTGTGTTTTTTAAAATTTAGTAGATGTGCATCAAAGAACAGTGCTGGGTGCGCAAAAAATCAAAAAAAAACGTAAAGTTATGTTTTGATATAATAAAAAGGGATTTTTTGACCTTTCCAAATTTTCCCCGGGTGAATATTGAATTGTGTTTTAAAATTTACGTAGAGGGTGGTCAAAAGAACAGTGCTGGGGCGCAAAAAATCAAAAAACCCTAACTGTTATGTTTTGTTAAAAAAAGGTATTTTTTGCACCTTTTTAAATTTAAACCGTGGTGAATATAGAATTGCTGTTTTAAGATTTACGTAGATGCGCGTCAATGAACGTGCTTTTGGGGGGCAAAAATCAAAAAAACCCCGTAAAAATTTTTAAGTTTTTTTATAATAAACGGTTTTTTTTGCACCTTTCAATTTACCTGTGGTGAATATAAAAATTGCGTTTTAAGATTTACGGGAGATGCTGGGGTCAATGGAAAAAGTGCTGGGGGGCAAAAAGTCAAAAAACCCCGTAATGTTTAAAGTTTTGATATAATTTAAAAGGTATTTTTTGCACCTTTTAATTCACCTGTGGTGAATATTTGAATTTCTGTTTTAAATTTACGTAATGCTGCTTTAAAGAACAGTGTGGGGGGCGAAAATCAAAAAAACACGTAACTGTGAAAGTTTTCGACATACATGTATTTTTTGGCAAAAAAAAACCTGTGTGAATACAAAATTGTGGTTTTTTAAATTTTAAATGCAAGGGGGATATATTTAACAATCACAGGGGTAATGGGTAAAATTGAACACCATCCCGAAATGTAATTTCTGATAAAAAAGTGGAGTTTTTCAGCAACAAAGGACCGGGAGTTACTAGAAATGATGGGTTTTTCAAAAATAAGTTTTTAGGTGCCCCAAAATCCAGGGGAAAAATTTCAATAGCAAACTTTTAATAATAAAAAATATTCCATACAAAAGTCTACCCCTAATCTTTGGGGAACTTTTTCCGTGTTCTTTATTTGAAGGGGCTTGTCTGTGTTCCCCCCGCGGGGGCCCCCCCCCGCTCCCAACCCCCGTGAATTTTTTCATGGAAAATGCTGGGTTTAAAATTTTTTCTAGCTAACTAAATAAAATCTTAAAATCTTTTAATCTTAAATAAATTGGGAAGGGTAAAATTTTTAGTAAAGGTTTTTTGCAGAAAAAGGCCCAATTTTGCCCGACGTTTTTGGGCCCCAGGAGAGCGGGAGGTCCCAACCCTTTGAAAATGCGGGGAAACACTGGGCTGAAAAAAGGGGAAAAGCGTTTAAGTAAAACGAGGTTTATGTTATTTTTCCAGCCAATCCCCAACCTTTCAAATCCCCGTCATGACGTGCCCCACACATCTCCCCTTTCTCTATTCTGTAATCTGATTTGCTGGCCCGCCAAAAAAAAAAAGGAACGCCAAAAAAGGCGCATTTTAATAGATGATGCACAAAATTTAACCTTTAAATTTATCGCTGATTGGAAAATTTCGATCACCAAAAAAACCCTGCCGTTTCAATTTTTGTCAAAAAAAACGATTAACACTGTGTTACACAAAAAACTCAACTTACCATAATAAACTGATAAAGAAATGCAGGGGCCTCTAAAAAATTAATGCCTACTAGGTCCTAATGTTGTAAATTTAGAAAATAAATTTTTTCCATTGGACAACCCTTTTAAAATTTTTTCTTTATTAACCCAAATCTAAAAATGGGTGACATTTTAAATGTAAGGTATGTTCACACAGCGAATTGCGGTGCTAAGAAGGCTGCAATTAACCCGGGTGCTTTGGGAGTCACGCTGTCAGCGCGTACTACCGCCGCGAAGTGGGGCGGGAGCCCGGGCCCCATTGACATGCATTACCGCGGCGCGTACTCGCCGCAAGTAATTGCCATGTCACTTATCTCCCCTCGTACAATTTTGATTGTATTGTACGAGTGGGGAGTGGAGGCGTAATCCATAGTTCTCTATGAGAACCATGGATTACCACAATTATGGCGCGCATCTCGCCCATATTAGAGCGCAAATACGATGCGAAATATGCGCCGAAATTAACCCATGTGAACATAGCCTAAAAATTAAAACACAGGACAAAAAAAAAGAAAAGACGCAACAAAGACTAAGACGATAGCATGCAAAATGTAAAAGAACAAAAAAAACCCTACTTCTCCTTATCTGGAAAATGAGTCTACACATCGTGAAGCTGCTGAAAAATTATGTTTACAGAAATTATTTGGATGTATGTAACACTGGAAACGCCCTTATCTACAGGGGAAGCAGCTTTTTTTTCACACTGCGCAATTCTTTTTGGAACTTTCTACATCATAGCATTCAATTATAAAATTCAGTGCCATATTTTAAAACTGTTCTAAGACACAGCTTCAAATGCAGCCCTTCAGACCAGTAAAATCCAACAGTCCTGCCTCTATTTCACTTAAATCTCAAGACTGTTTGATCGCCTCCTCTTTGTAGTGAGTTAGAGCAGTGTGGATGCTATGGAATAAGTCCTGGATGCAGCCTGCAGCAATTCTAAGGGTCACGGTGGCACTGACTGTAAAGTTCCGAGCTCTTCCCATTCTCGTACAGTTGCACAGTAGGATTTTCGTCAAGAATAAGTGTGTAACATTACCTAAGTAACTACTTAAGAGGCAAGAACTACTATTCAGAATTATCTGACCTTAATATTCTACACATTTAACAGGGAACATAAGTAGAGCAGCGTTAAGGGAGATAATATTGAAAGAAGATTTTTTTTCTATGCATCCTTTGCAAGCAGGTTATTTCCGAGAGCTTCATTAATTCTTCCAAAGCTGGGGTTATAGTATGTATCTGTAATAAGAAACTGCCTAGTCGGATAAAACTTCAGGTAAAACGCGATAATTATTATTCCTCTGCTTGTGGACCCATGTCACAAGAATAAGAATTCCACAGCTAAAACAAAGGCAATGATTTCAGGCAGACACTTGAATCAATTTTCATGTGCGCATCTTTACGTCCTGTGGGTTGTAATGCTATAAGTCTAACAACATTGTCACAGTTGTACAAATATAGGTTAATGAGCATCACATTTCTGTTCAGTAATTATGCTTATTTGTCTTCTTGCAGCTTTACATCAGTAGCTCTTGCATGCTGCAATATACAATTTTAGCTTAGCAACTGCTTAAAGGGGTTGTTCTTTTTTTCATAAGTTCTAGAGCAAGAGGATGTCATAAAGGGACTTACAAAAGGTAACTCTCACTTTGGTAGACCCAACCATCTATTTACTTATAGCACAGAAAACAACACAATGCTACAATTTCAACAAAAAGTAAGTAAATCTTTTGGAAGTACCAGTTTTTATTGGGGTGTGGTGGGAGGTTGCATTGATCACTAAAAAAGTGGTCTGATTCTTCTAAAATATTATAATAAAAAACATTAAATGGGTTGCCTCGCTACAAAGATTAGCTTTCAACATTGAGGGAACAGTAAAAGAGGATGTTTTCCAAAAATATTGCTTTTTATTTTTCTTTGTTGGGGAGATAAAAGTGTTTTTATCAGCTATGAATGCACTCAGGTTTCTCTAGTTTACTGACCTGCTTTGCCCTGTTCTCCCTTGCTGTTTTTCTCATTGGATAACAGGGATGACGTCATCACACACTTCGGCAAACAGAACTGCTGGGAGCTTTAGAGTTGGAGTGTTATCTGATCTAACAAACAAAGGAGACTAATTACTTTTGTTTACCTTAGCTCTGAAGCTTCTCTGGATTTTAAATAAAGATCTCCTGCTCTCATGTCAGAGTAATTAGCAGCCCTTTGACTACGGAGCTGATCCCTCGAAGCTTGACCAGAAAGTGACAGGATGCATGAATGAAAGCTGCTTTTGACTCTGTGAAACAGCATGGTGAGACAACCCTTTAACTAAATTAACACACAAACAATGTACCAGTTCTGTCTTTTAATGAGTTCAATGAGAAACATCCACAGTATAGGGAGAAAAAATAAGTAAACATCTCTGTTAATGTCTTTTTCACAGGAGTTATTTGGCAATAGGAGTTTCAGTTAAAGCTTTAGACTCACACTTTCTGGTTAAACTATGGGTGGATCTACAGCAGTGATTGGAATATTTGTTCTCCTGTTCCCAGCTGAGCCTGATAGAGTGACGTGAGTACATGAGGTTTGTAAACTGTAGTGCACAAGGCTACAGACCAATAACAGGTTAAGGCTTGTCAGTAAGTAATGTAAGCAAGCTCTCTTCTTCAGATAAGGATCACAGTAGGGAGGGAGGTTGCTATCCTGGCCACTGCTGCAACCTGTAACAGTAGAGAGAGGTGACCAGTAAATGTTGAATTTTGTGTGCAAAAGCAGGAGATAATATCTGCTTCTAACTCTGAAGAAAAACAAGATTTAGAAAAGCAAAGTATTTGAGAAATAGTCTCTATTTACGTTTGCCTATATGTTTAGAGCTAATCAATGAGATGGGAATACCCCTTTAAGGGTAAGAAACTTAAGTTTGATAAGTACCATGCCAAATACAAAATGGACACAAAAACTAATTGATAACCAATCTGTTCTTCTTAAGAAAATTGGTTAGCATGAACCATGCGTGTATGCAAGCTACTATTAGAAAACATGGAAGTATATGATATATAGATACATGAACCGGGAAAAGATAAACATAAAGACCTGGTGTTTTTTAACATTTTTTGCAAATTGTCTACAGATAGAGAAAATTCAAAATTGCTGATATTCTCTGTGGGAGGGGCATCTGGTTATGATCACTACAAATTTGCAATCATGGAAGTAATCATGGAAGAGAAAAGTGAGCAAGGCCAAGAAAAAATTTACTGAGGACTCTACAAAGTGCAAAAACCTCTGTGTGTCAGCTGTTAGAGAAACACTGACCAATGGTGCTTCTATTGAAAGGACACCACAAAGAAAGTCACTTCTGACACCCCCCTCCAAAAAAAATTCAGCCTAGATACACCTAGATCTTCACAATGCTGGGGAAATGTTTTATGGACAGATTAAACAAAAGAGGAACTTTTTAGCACACATGCACAATGTTTGGAGGAAAAAACACTGCATAGTGGAGGGGGCAACACAGTTGGAGGCTGCTTTGCTTCCTGAGGGCCAGGGCACCTTGTAATCTTTGAATTGTATCAAAACATTTTATACGAGAATGTAAGGTCAGCACTCCATGACCTGAAGAGATGATGGGTAAGACAATACAAAAATTGATCAAAACCAACAAATTGTGGTGGAAAATAGTCCTACCCTTTTCCCATTGGATCTTGGGGAAATCTGTAGAAAGCTGTGCACACAAGGCATCCAAAAATACTTATGAAACGCATTTGCCGGATGCAAACTTTAAAAATCTTCCTTTGTCTAAAAGGGCACATTTAAGGAGGGACACTGCTAAAGGGTGTCTACAGGTTATAAAACCCCCAAAGTTCTTTAAATTTTTTATGCTGTATTTTGATCTTATCAATTTGGCTTGTAAAAACCCCTAACTAAAACTGTTTCATAGCTGCCAACATAAATTAAGCATCACCCTAGGATTGCCCAGGGCCCCTCCAAAAAGATAAAAAGAAAAACCCACAAAGGAAATGTCCAAACTCCACCCAAACCCTACGCAAACTCCAACCCTTTCTTACCCATGAGGCAGACCCATGGCAATCAGTCAATCACTAGGCCAGTTTTAATATTAATGAAGCAAGTACTTTAATTTTTTAGTGATCTGATTACCATTTGTGTACAGATTTACATGTGCTATAGTGGTAAGAACAGACTGCCCCATTTTATTTCACAGACCTGTTTCAGGTCCTTCTCACTTCCAAAATTATACAGTCCCAGAAGTATACCATAACATGACAGAACAGTACAGGAGGAAGAAAGGCGATATTTTAAGTTGTCTATACTAAAAAAAAGACGCCAAAGAAAAAATGCCAAAAGGCTAACAGACAAAATGGAGCTCACCCGTAGTAGTATGGATGCAGTTATAGGTCTTCCTTTCTAGTACGTCCCCTACTTTTGCTGCACGGATCCTTTAAACCCACCACAGACAGCCAAAAGGAAAGCAAGCAAAAAAAAAATTTTTCAACGAATCCAGCATATGCAAAAAGACGTAAAAATAAATTGAGACATACATCATTACAGGGGGAAAAAACCTACAAAACGGACCACTGTTTTTGGGGACGGGATCGCCCTTTTCACGTTTAGTACGCCCAAACGGAGGCTACCTGTGTGTAGATTTTTTTTACCCCCCGTACCTGAGTGCAATGTCT
This sequence comes from Phyllomedusa bahiana, assembly GCA_025379985.1. Taxonomy (NCBI): domain Eukaryota; kingdom Metazoa; phylum Chordata; class Amphibia; order Anura; family Hylidae; genus Phyllomedusa; species Phyllomedusa bahiana. The sequence continues at coordinate 5,095 of JAODAL010075770.1, read as the reverse complement.
CACTTAAAGTATTTCGTCTTTTTGCATATGCTGGATTCGTGCAAAATATCTTTTGCTTGCTTTGACTAAAAAAAAGAGGCTTGGGAGAAATTATGGACATAAAATGAAGTTTTAACCATATCTTTTAAAAAAAAGGGAAATTATGCTGGTTTCCCTTTTAAAGGGGATTTCCCGGACGCAATTACTTACCTCCTTATCAGCACGGGAGAATGCAACAAACCCTCTAGTCATAAACTGCGGGCTAAGAGGGAGGAGGTGAATAAGGAGTGAGGAATAAGGGACGTCTAAAAGTAACAAAAAATACATTGAAACAGTGCAGACACAGAACCAGACATAGCCTCAAAACTGCCTTTCTCCCCGCCCCTTGAACCATTCATTTCCCGTCCTAGATAAAAGTGTTCACGCAAGTGCGGCCAAACAGTTTCCTAGGTCTTTTTTGGGGAAACTTTTTAGGTAACAAGGGATTTAAAATGCTGTAGCTCTTGCAGGCTTCACTTTTTTTAATCACAATTTTTTGAAAAGGTTAAAAACCCATTTTTGAGGATCCCCTTTAACTTACATGGGCAAAACCCCTTTTAAATTATGTTAAAGGGCCCAGGTTGAAACAACTGTAACTTGAAGCTGTAACTCTATGAAAAAGTCCAAAAATATCAACCAACATAATGCCAAATGAAAATGAAAGGTAATGAAGAAGATAACTAATCCAGAAAAGCAATCCCATATATAACTCAAAAAAAGCTTCTTTAAAGGGGGAAATTTTTTTCTGGGGATAGGAGCATTTTTGGTTCATGTACTTTATGCACAATGTACCAGAAAAAAAGAAAAGGGGGTCCTTACCTGGTGCCCCAAAAAAGTGCCTTCTGGCACATGTAAAGACAACAGCGTACCGCACTGTTTCTGCAGAGAGGTTTTTACAGACCTCCAATCACTGCATTCACCTCACTAATACAAGCTAAATGTTCATGAAAATTGGCTGGATCTTCAGTCAATGACAGGGCCCCTTAATTTTGGGCAATCGTGCCTTTTTGGTGGTGTAATTTCATTATACGATGTACCAGGAATTATCATTGTAGGTTGAGAATACAAATAAAGCAAAACCTAACTCTATAATTAAGGTATTGGGAAATCATGGCAAAGAAAATTATTTCACCTTGTTCAATGGCTTTTGTTTTGATATAAAATGAGTTAACATGCTGCAGTAACACATATCTATCAAGTTAAACTTTGCCACATCCGTAATGTATTCTTAGACCATTGTAATTTTTTTTTTTTTTTTTTTTTTTTTTTTTTTTTTTTTTTTTTTTTTTTTTTTTTTTTTTTTTTTTTTTTTTTTTTTGTTTTTTTTTTTATTTGGTTTTTTTCCTGGGTTTTTGGGGTAAATAAAATGATTGAAATCCCAGCTGACAACAGAATCAACACAATTTTGTCAGCTACTTCTATTTTCCAGAACCATTACTGACATCTACACACCACCAAACAGCCCTACCTTCAGAGCTTCAGACAATAGCCCATGAATGTATATAAGGTCTATGAGGTATACTGCTCAGCAGCCAAAGTAATTACATATTATCCCATCAGCTACCAATGTCCAGTAATAGTGTGTAAGAGCAATTTCATACAATTTTACACATTGCAGCATTTTAGTTCTGGATATTTATAGGCTTTTCGGAGAAATAAAAATCCCATAGCTTTCAGCCCACACAGTAGATCCCTCTACCCACATAGAAGCAAATAAGGATCTCATAGATGAGGGGGGAAGAGCCTACTGAGATACAAATTACATGAATTTTGATAAAATGTAAGCAGTAAGTAACATTTACAGCTGTTTTTCCTTCTGTTGGGTAATTGTATAGGGAGAAAGTCAATTACAATACTTTTGTCAATGTCTAAAGATAATCCTCTCGGGCCACAGGACAGAAGAACCTGGTCTTCTGTTGATCCTAGTCAATGTGTTCATGACTTGTAAGATCAGACTGCAATAGAGCATGTGAATATATTCTGCTGTTACAGGATAATGTATATGATGTATATGTGCAGCAGGATGACTGTTATCTACATTTGGCACCTTTGCCTTTAATTAAGTTTTCTATATTGTCAGCTATGAACCGAATGCTAACTGAATAGATAGGAGCCTACTATCGTTGACCTACTCTAGTTCTTTCCATAAATGTGATATGAACTTAACTTTAAAAAAATGGAGCTACAACTCAATCTTTTTCTTAGCCTTAGGGCATCACTGACCCCAATGTCACCCCAAACATTTCCATAGCTGTCAATATCTATGATTATCACACTATTTCCAAGCTTGAACCTTGTATCCAATGTGTCCTTTCCATCTCCTGTGCCTTGAGAAATAAATGAATTCCCTATCCTCGTTTTTTTATAATTCATTGGATGTGCAGTGTAGCTTTTCCATCCCCTACAGAGCTTTTATTTCCCTCCTGCATCTTCCCTCTCTTCTCACTTCTTTCTTCCACTCTACAGTTTACTTTCCACTGTTATGGTCCACTGGGGACGAGATTAGCATTTTGCTGACTGCATGGCTGTGAGCACTTTGTCACTCCATAATGTGCGACATCTATGGTGTGCAGCAGAGCTTCATTGCCTTCTACCTGTCCCTCGTAATTCCACGTCTCCATGTCTTTTACAAATAATATTTAGCTGCATATTTAGATCCCATCACTAGTGTCATTATTTTATTTCTCGTTTCTTTACTCCAACATCAGCCAAGCAGCCCTAGTTTCTGCAAACAGACAACTTACAATATGAATAGATACAGTCACAGCAGGTGGTAGTGAGCCAGAATGTGGCATACACCGCGTTACATTCCCTCCCTCGGGCACTGCTGAATAGATTCATGCTGATCAGTCAGGTGCCAAGACAGCTAGACATCTGGATGTGAATGTCAGAGACATCTATATGGTGAATTATTATCTCTTGATCTGTCTGCAAAGAAAATAAGTAGAAAAAAAATGATTAGATCACACAGTGAAAAAGAAGCTTAGATCATCCGAGCAGCCATTGATTTCTACAGGTGTCAAAGTGTCGGGTATTTTTCCCCCTCTCATTACCCCTTTTTCCAGTGGAGAATGTTTTCCCGGGTCACTTAAAAATGATCTCTATGGAGATGGAATCGTGTCAGCGGCCATCACTTCAGCAGCCCCATCGTACTGTGGATACAAACATTGATTGCCATTAGAATGGTATTTAAGGAATTCATTAAAATGTTTAAATGACCCAGAAACTGGGAGAGAAAAGGCTTGCACCGCATGTAAACAGTTGGGAGAAACACAACAGATGGTTCTGTGCAAATTATACCTTTTCTTGGCTTAGTGATGATTAGAAATACAAACCTTCAGCCCCTTTTTTCGAGCATGTCAGCTTTGGTTACAAGCAGTAAAGCTTGCCAAGTGGATGTTAAAAAAAGTTGTGGAAAAGAGAAAAAGTAATAAAAAGTTCTGTTCATGTCACTAATTTCAAGCACTTGTGTGTTTGGCTGACTATATTTGTTAGAATAGCACAGACAAAAGAAAATTTTCGGGGGGTTTTTGTCAAAATTTTCTAGCCATACAAAATTTGGGAAAATTGTTTGGGGCCTATTGTCCACTTTGAATACCAAACATGATAATTGCCCCTTTGTAGCCTAAAGGCATGAATCACAAATCAGAGCATCCATCGTCAAAATTCAGAGGGGATGGGTTTATGTAATTATTGGTATATTCTTCGTAATAATTTGTCATTGATAGGATAGAGTTGTGTGGACACTTGAAGTAAAGACCCCAGCATGCAGTCCTTGCCATTCTACTGTGTCAACTATTTATTGTAATGTGGATCCTGGTTACAGAAAAAAACTTCAATACAAAGAGCAACAATGAAATAATTTGTACCTGCATAAAATTGCATAGATAAAGGGCGTTAATAGTGAAATACCATAATGCATAGGAATTTATGGTGGATTCATGCATTTGCATAGGTCAGCCCCCAAACGAGGGGACTAAAACAAATTTCTTCTTCAAACTAGTATTATTACATCATATAGACAAATGTGAGTTGTTTGCCTATAGAGAAAGATTTAGGGAAAGTTGAAAACTGTCCGGCTAAAAACTTTCTTTGTTTCCCATAGAACCAATCAGAGTCATTTTTTTTTTTTTGAAGAGCACTATATGAAGTGAATAGGGCGCTCTGATTGGTTGCTTTGGGCAACGAAGAAAGTCTTCGACCTAGACAGTTTTCATACATGTGGCCCTGAGCTTATACTTTACAAGTAAATTTGGTAGTTCAGGATGCAGAATATAAAGTCATCAAATGAAAGCCGCGTGATAAGAGATGTTGGTAGACGGGGAGTAAAATGCAAAGCGGATTTGTAACATAAAGCCATATTTTAAAATGGGTTATTTTTGCATTATATTAATCTTTGTTAGAATCAAGAATCTGATCTACATTTTAGTAATAAAAAATAGCAGAAATGCTTGTCATAGAGATCTAGTGCAGTATTTTATCTAATCGAAGTCTATTTTTGGGTGAAAAAAGGGGACAGAAAAAAAAAAACCAAAATAGTAGCCCAAAAACTGGCCACACATAAAATAAGCAATAGCTATTTCTCCTTATTTTACTATAAACATGAATGGTTGAAAATTGTTTTTTTTCTTGCCTTTTTTCTTAAAGGGAAAGTGTATAAACCCCAACCAGACAACTTTTATTACCTTGATCAAAACCCCACTTTTTCTGACTTTGTAGGGGGCAGAAGGAACCAAAATGTTGCAGCAGATGTTAGCGGAGGGAACATGTTAAAGGACACATCTCTAGTTTTGGTGGGCAGTGAGGGGGTTAGTGTTGCATGGGAGAGGAGAAGCACAGAAGTGGGCTTGAGTGACTGTATAGGAGGAACCATTTGGTGGGATAGTCTTTTACTTCCAGAAGTTGGGAGGAAGCAATTGAACACCCACCAGACTCATTAAAGAGAACCTCTCACATAGATTATGCCCCCATAGTCATTCGGTAAAGTGTGTACATAATGTTTTTGCCATACTGAGCTTAATTTACAAAAATAAACCAGGACAAATACCTTTAGTTCTGTAACAAAAATTTTTTAAAA
>JAODAL010075769.1:0-13864 GCA_025379985.1 Phyllomedusa bahiana | reverse complement strand
TTTGAGTCCCCCCCCCCCCACACACACACACAGTGGCCGCTCTGAGCCTCCCCCCCCCCCAAACCACACACAGGGGCCCCCTCTCCCTTTCCCCCCCCCCCCACACACACAACAGTGGCCGCTCGACCCCCCCCCCCCCCCCCCAAAACACACACAGGGGCCCCCTCTAAAGCCTCCCCCCCCCCCCCAACACACACCAGGGGCCGCTCTGAGCCTCCCCCCCCCCCCCCAAACCACACACAGGGGGCCGTTTCTGAGCCTCCCCCCCCCCCCCACACACAGTGGCCCCCTTGAGCCTCCCCCCCCCCACACCCCAAAAATTTTGGCGCTCTGACCCTCCCCCCCCCCCCCACACACACACAGGGGGGCCGCTCGGGACCCCCCCCCCCCAAAACCAAGGGGGGGGCCGGGTCTTGGGGGGGGCCCCCCCCCCCCAACAAAAACAGTGGCCCCCCTCTGAGCCTCCCCCCCCCCCCCACACACACATTTGGCCGCCCCTGAGCCTCCCCCCCCCCCCACACACAAAAGGGGCCCCTTTTGGGGCCCCCCCCCCCCCACACCCCACAGTGGCCCCCTTGAGCCCCCCCCCCCCCACACACACTTTGGCCGCTCTAAAGGCCCCCCCCCCCACACCAGATTTCCCCGCTCTGGGGCCTCCCCCCACCAACACACACCAGGGGGGCCCCTTTGAGTTTCCCCCCCCAAAACCACAGTGGCCGCTCTGAACCTCCCCCCCCCCCCTTTCAAAAACAGTGGCCGCTCTAAGCCCCCCCCCACAACACAGGGGGCCGCTCTGAGCCCCCCCCCCCCCCCCCACACACACAGTGGCCGCTATGAGCCCCCCCCCCCCCCCCCCCCCACACACAGGGGCCGTTTTTCTGGCCTCCCCCCCGCCCCCCCACAACACGTGGCCGCTCTAAACCCCCCCCCCCCCCCCACACACACAAACACCAAACACACACCCCCACACACACACACACAGGGGCCCCGCTTTTGGGGCCCCCCCCCCCCCAACAACAGGGGCCCCGCTCTGACCTCCCCCCCCCACCCACAGGGGCCCGCCCTGAGCCTCCCCCCCCCCCCCCACACACAGTGGCCGCTTGACCCTTTCCCCCCCCCCCCCAACATGGCCGGGCCTGGGGCTCCCCCCCCCCCCCAAAACCCCAAGTGGCCGCCTGAGCCTCCCCCCCCTCCCCCCAAACACACACCCCTAGCCTCCCCCCCCCCCCACACCCCATGGCCGCTCTGAGCCTCCCCCCCCACACACACACACAGTGGCCGCTCTGAGCCTCCCCCCCCCACACCCACACAGTGGCCGTTTGGGCCCTCCCCCCCCCCCCCACCACACACACACAGGGGGCCGCTCTGACCTCCCCCCCCCACACAGGGGCCGCTTTTGACCCTTCCCCCCCCAAAACAATTTGGCCGTTTGGGAGCCGCCTCCCCCCCCCCCCGCACACACATTCCCCCGGGTTTCTGGCCTCCCCCCCCCCCCCACCCACCCACACAGGGGGCCGCTCTGACCCTCCCCCCCCCCCCACACACACAGGGCCGCTTGGCCTCCCCCCCCCCACCCACCAAGTGGCCGCTCTGAGCCCCCCCCCCCCCCCAACCCCCACACAGGGGCCCGTTTGAGCCTCCCCCCCCCCCCCACACACCCCCATTTCCGGCTCGGGCCCCCTTCCCCCCCCCCCCCCCCCCCCCCCCCAACAAAACAGGGGCCCGGGCTTGAGCCTCCCCCCCCCCCCACACACACAGTGGCCGCTCTGAGCCTCCCCCCCCCCCACACACACACAGTGGCCGCTCTGAGCCTCCCCCCCCACCCATTTCCCCCAAAAAGTGGCCGCCTGGGGCCCCCCCCCCCCCCCCACCCCACACAGGGGCCCGCTCTGGGGGGGGGCCCTTCCCCCCCCACACCCCAAGGTTGGCCCGGGGCGCGGGGGGAGCCTCCCCCCCCACACGGGGGGCCGCTCTGACCCTTTCCCCCCCCCCCCACACACACAGGGGCCGCTCTGAGCCTCCCCCCCCCCCCCCCCCCAACACATTTGGCCCGGCTCTCACCCTCCCCCCCCCCCACCCACACACACACAACACACACACGTGCCGCTCTGACCCTCCCCCCCCCCCCCCCCAAAACACACACCACACACCCCGGGGGGGGCCGCTCTGGCCCCCCCCCCCACCCCACACAGTGGCCGCTCTGAGCCTCCCCCCCCCCACACACCCCCAACACACCACAACACACACACACACCACACACACACAGTGGCCGCTTTTGAGCCCCCCCCCCCAAACACACCCCACACACCCCCACAGGTGGCCGCCTGACCTTCCCCCCCCCCACCCCCAACACAGTGGCCGCCTGAGCCCCCCCCCCCCCACACACAGTGGCCGCTCTGAGCCTCCCCCCCCCACACACACACACAGTGCCGCTCTGAGCCTCCCCCCCCCCCACCCCACACATACAGTGGCCGCTCTGAGCCCCCCCCCCCCCCCCACACACAGGGGCACCCTCCCCCCCCCCCACACACAACACACACACACACACACATTGGCCGTTTCTGGCCTCCCCCCCCCCCCCAAACCCACAAAAAAGGGGCCGCCCCTACCCTTTCCCCCCCCCACACAGTGGCCGCCCCTGGCCTCCCCCCCCCCACGGGGGGGCCGCTTGAGCCTCCCCCCCCCCCCCCCACACCCCTGGGGGCCCGGGCTCGGGGGCCTCCCCCCCCCCCCACCACACAGTGCCGCTCTGAGCCCCCCCCCCCCCCCCCACACACACACATTGCCGCTCTGGGGGCCCCCCCCCCCCAAAACCCCCACACACAGGGGGGGGGGGGGCCGTTTTTCTGGGGGGGGGTTTTCCCCCCACACACCCACCATTAAACCTTGGGCCCGCTTGGAAACCCCCCCCCCAAACCACACCACCACAAAACACAGGGGCCCGCTCGGGCCCTTTTTCCCCCCCCCCCCAAACACCCAAAATTGGGGCCGCTTTTGAGCCTCCCCCCCCCCCCCCCCAAACCAGGGGGCCGGGTTCGGGAGCCCCCCCCCCCCCCCCCCACAAACACAGGGGCCCCCTTTGAGACCCCCCCCCCCCCCCCCCCAACACACAAAAAAGGGGCCGCTCGGGGCCCCCTTCCCCCCCCCCACCCCACAGGGGCCGTTTCCTGAGCCTCCCCCCCCCACAACACAGGGGCCGCTCTGTCCTCCCCCCCCCCCACACAAACATTGGCCCGCTCTGCGCCCCCCCCCCCCCCCCCCACACACACAGGGGCCCTTTTGGACCCCCCCCCCCCCCCCACAAAACCACTTTGCCGCTCTGGGGCCCCCCCCCCCCCCACCCCACACACACCACATTTGGCCGCCGGGAGCCACACACACACACACCCCAAAACCACCACCCCAAAACACACACACCAACACACACCCACACACACACACACCACACACACACACACAGTGGCCGCTCTGAGCCGCCCCCCCCCCACACAACCTTCTTTTGCCCCCTCTGACCCCCCCCCCCCCCTCCCCACACAGGGGCCGCTCTGAGCCCCCCCCCCCCCCCCACACACCAGTGGCCGCTTGGGCCCTCCCCCCCCCCCCCACACACACCACACAAAACACCCCCTTTCTGAGCTCCCCCCCCCCACAAAAAAGGCCGCTTGAGACCCCCCCCCCCCCACACACACACACAGGGGGCCGCTCGGGGCACCCCCCCCCCCAACACAGTGGCCCTCTGAACACAACACACACACACACACACACCACCACACACAACCGCTCTAGCCTCCCCCCCCCCCCCCCCCCCCTCCCACATTGGCCGCTCTTTGCCTCCCCCTACCCCCCCCCCCACTTTGGCCGCTCTGAGCCCCCCCCTCCCCCCCCAAAATTTGGGCCCGCTCTCCCCCCCCCACCCCCCCCCCCACACTGGCCGCTCGACCCACCCCTCCCCCCCCAACTTTGGCCGCTCTGACCTCCCCCTCCCCCCCCCCCCCAATTTGGCCCCGCTGGGGCCACCCCCTCCCCCCCCCACATTGCCCGCTCTGACCCTCCCCCCCCCCCCCCCCCCACATTGGCCGCTCTGAGCCTCCCCCCACCAAAATGGCCGCTCGACCCTCCCCCTACCCCCCCCCCACACAACACTTTGGCGCTCTGAGCCCCCCCACCCCCCCCCACACAACACATTGCCCGTCTGGGCCTCCCCCCGCCCCCCCCTCCCACATTGGCCCTTTTACCCCCCCCCCCCCCCCCACTTTTGGCCGCTCTGAGCCTCCCCCTACCCCCCCCCCACACACACATTGGCCGCTCTGAGCAACAAGGACAGTCTTATGCTTATTTTTGTCATGAATGAGGCCCTGTGTGATCTTTGTGTCACCAACATTTCAAGATCTGCGATTGCTGTCAGTGAACAAGAACAAACCCCGAGAAGCGCTGCAGCTCCGACGCTCGGTTCCCACCAGGGCTGGAGGTTCTGTCGCAGACGGGACGACGCTTGTGATCGCAGCTATTTCACCATTCACTGACAAACAAACCTCCACACAAGGGGTAACCAACCCTATGCTTCTCACAGCTGAGGGTTTGTTAAAAATTGCATCTAAATGCTCCCCAAAGGGCAATTTCCCTGTTCTCCCGGGCTCCACATGGTTAGACACAACGTAAAAAACCTCACTGCAGGGGCAGGACCGGTGGGGGCGAAGCCAGAGACATCTGCCTTACCTGATGAACTTTGAAATTGTAGGTCCCCCGAGTCAATAAGTAAGACAGAGAAAAGTGTAAAAAAGTGACCCCCCAGCGATCCTAAAACCGAAAAATCTATCCCGAATACTTCCGATACTCCGGCACGCCATAAAGCAAACCTCACAGCACCGACAGGGTCTCCGATATCCGGGCACCCCATAAAGCAAACCTCACGCAGCCGACGGGTCCCGATACCCGGCCGCCATAAAGCAAATCTCACAGCACCAGCGGGGTCCCGAACCCCCGGACGCCATAAGCAAACCTACGGCAGCGGAGCGGGTCTCCGATACCCCGGCACCCAAAAACAAACCTCACAGCAGCCGAGCAGGGTCTCCGATACCCGGGCACCATAAACAAACCTCACAGCCCCGAGGGGGGGTTTTGATACTCCGGCACCCCATAAAGCAAACCTCAGGGACCGAGCAGGGCTCCGATACTCCGGCACGCCAAAAAGCAAACCCCACACACCACCCGGGCAGGGTCTCCATACTCCGGACCCATAAAGCAAACCTCACGGGGCCAGGGGGGGCCCCGTACTCCGGCACCCCATAAAGCAAACCTCACAGCACTAGCAGGGTCTCCGATCCCGACGCCTAAAAAACCTCACAGCAGCCGAGCGGGGGGGGTCCCCAAAACCCCCGGCACGCCATAAGCTCAAAACACCCCGAGCGGGGTCTCCGTTTCCCCGGCACGCAATAAAGGGCAAAATCAAGGGGGGGGGGGGGGCCTCCGATAAGGCAGCCAAAAGAAAAAACCCCCTGCAGCCGGCATCCCGTACCCCGGCACCCATAAAACAAACCTCACTGAGGAGCCGGGGTCTCCTTTACCGGCAGCCATAAAAAACCCACAGCAGTAGGGGTCCCGATACCCCGGGAAAACGCCAAAAAGAAATCTCACGGCCCCGAGCGGGGTCCCCGTTACTCCGGACGCCATAAAGCAGATCTCAGGGCAGCCGACGGGGTCTCCGATACTCCCATGCCATAAAGCAGATCTCACGGCAGCCGAGCAGGGTCCCCGAACTCGGCATCCCATAAAGCAGTTTCCACGGCAGCCAGCAGGTCTCCGATACTCCGGCACGCCATAAACAAACCTCACAGCAGCCGGCAGGGTCCCCGATCCCCCGGCAGCCAAAAAAACCTACAGCAGCCGAGCGGGGTTTTTGATACCCCGGGCACGCCAAAAAAGCAAATCACGCAGCCGACAGGGTCTCCGTACTCCGGCACCCCATAAAGCAAACCCAGGGCGCCAGCGGGTCTCCGATACTCCGGCACCCCATAAACAAACCTCACGGCACCGAGCGGGGTCTCGTTTACCCCGGGCACGCCATAAAGCAAACCTCTAGCAACCGGCAAGTCTCCGATACTCCGGCACCCCAAAAAAGCAAACCTAAAAACGACAGAGTCTCCGATATCCGGGGCAATGGTGGCCCATCTCCTGAAGATTAGGGCTTCCCCCCTCTGCCACACACGCACGGGCCCCGCTTGTTAAACCAAGGGGGATATGTATTTTCCCCTACGGGGGTTTCCCTAAACTGGAAGCTGGATTATCAATTGGTTGTCCCTTTTAAAAGTTGTACGCCTGACGTGTTCCACAGCTACACTGACGTATGAAATGCACATGTCCAATGTCTTTCTGGCCTCCGTTCGGCCAATTCTGTTTTAGACCACCATGACCCCCCCGTACGCTATACTATACCGCCCCAGTGGGAAGCACATACAGGGGGACCCTATGGGGGACGATCCGTTTAACGTATACCGGCCCTAGCAGCTCTGCGGGATTACACAAACAGCCGGGACATGAACCCAACCCCGGCCGAGGAGCGAGCGTTTCCCGTCGCCCGCCACTGAGGGGAGTGAATGCAGCTATCACACCCAAGGCAAAGTTAGGGTAGCTCACCCGGGTTTGCAGAGTGTACGACTCCACAATAGTTACTCCACAGCCACCCTCTCCGAGCATGCCGGGAGTTGAGTGACCCACGGGCCTTCCTCTCCGAGCATGCTAGAGTGTAGTTACACAAAGGCCTTTCCTCCGAGCAGCCGTGAGGGTAGTTACCCACGTTCCCCCTTTGAGCATGCCAGCAGTGACTCCAAGCCTTCCTCCGAGCATTTTTGGGGGTTTAGTGCCAAGCCTCCTCCGAGCATGTTGGAGTGCTAGTGACTCCGCAGCCCCCTCTCCGGGGCATCCGGGGAGTGCTAGTACCCGCAGCCTCCCTCTCCGAGCAGCCGGGGTGCTGTGTCCGCAGCCTTCCCTGAGCAGCGGGAGTGGTAGTGACTCCGCGCCCCCTCCCGACACCCGGGAGTGGTATTACTCCCAAAGCCTTCCCCTCTGAGCATGCCGGAGTGAAGTGTTTTCCACCCCTTCCTCCGAGCATGCCCGGGAGTGCTAGTGATTTCCGCCCTCCCTCTCGAGCATCTGGGAGTGTATGACTCCGCCCCTCCCCTCTGAGCGCCGGGAGTGGAGTAGCTCCGGCCCTCCCTCCCTCCGAGCATGCCGGGGGTGTAGTGACTCCGCAGCCCCCTCTTGAGCGCCGGGAGTGGTAGTTACTCCACAGCCCCCCTTTTTGAGCAGCCGGGAGTGGAAAGTTATCCACGCCCCCCTTTCTTGAGCATGCCGGGGGGGTAGGACTCCACACCCCCCCTTTCTCTGAGCATGCCGGGATGCTATGCTCCGCAGCCCCCCCTCTCCGAGTTTTCCCCGGGAGGTAAGTGACCCCGCACCCCCTCCTCTCCAGCAGCCGGGATGCTAGGACTCCGACCCCTCCCCTCCCGAGCATCCCGGGAGTGCTAGACTCCGCAGCCCCCTCTCCGAGCACCCGGAGTGCTATGACTCCGCAGCCCCCCCCGACACCCGGGGGGCTAGGACTCCGCGCCCCCCTCGGGCATGCCGGGGTGATGCTCCGCGCCCCCTCTCTGGCATGCCGGGAGTGGTATTTAAATCCACAGTCCCTCCGGCATGCCGGGGGCTAGTGACTCCACAGCCTCCCTCCAGCTGCCGGGGGGGGAAGGAGGGCCGCCTCCTCCCCCTCCGGCTTTCCCGGGGATTTGCTAGTACTCCGCAGCCTCCCTCCCGTGCTCCGGGGGAGTGCTAGGACCCGCACCTCCCTCTCCGAGCATGCCGGGAGTGCTTAAACTCCGGCCTCCCCTCCGAGCATCCCCGGGAGTGCTAGTGACCCGCAGCCCCCTCCCGAATGCCGGGGGGTGCTAGGATCCGAAAGCCTCCCTCCCCGAGCATGGGGGGAGTGTGTGACTCCGCACCCCCCTCTCCAGCATCCGGGAAGTGCTAGGACCCGCAGCCTCCCCCCCGAGCATGCCGGGGGCTAGTGACTCCGACCCCCTCCCCCGAGCATGCCGGGAGTTGTAGTGACTCCACAGCCTCCCTCTCCGAGCATGCTGAGAGTGGTAGTTACACAAAGGCCTTCCTCCGAGCATGCTGAGAGTGGTAGTTACACAAAGGCCTTCCTCCGAGCATGCCGTGAGTGGTAGTTACTCCACAGCCTTCCCCTCTGAGCATGCCGTGAGTGCTAGTGACTCCACAGCCTTCCCTCTGAGCATGCCGGGAGTGCTAGTGACTCCGCAGCCTCCCTCTCCGAGCATGCCGGGAGTGCTAGTGACTCCGCAGCCTCCCTCTCCGAGCATGCCGGGAGTGGTAGTGACTCCGCAGCCTCCCTCTCCGAGCATGCCGGGAGTGCTAGCGACTCCACAGCCTCCCTCTCCGAGCATGCTGAGAGTGGTAGTTACACAAAGGCCTTCCTCCGAGCATGCTGAGAGTGGTAGTTACACAAAGGCCTTCCTCCGAGAAATGCCGTGAGTGGTAGTTACTCCACAGCCTTCCCCTCTGAGCATGCCGTGAGTGGTAGTTACTCCACAGCCTTCCCCTCTGAGCATGCCGGGAGTGGTAGTTACTCCACAGCCTCCCTCTCCAAGCATGCCGGGAGTGCTAGTGACTCCGCAGCCTTCCTCTCCGAGCATGCCGGGAGTGCTAGTGACTCCACAGCCTCCCTCTCCGAGCATGCCGGGAGTGGTAGCGACTCCACAGCCTCCCTCTCCGAGCATGCCGGGAGTGCTAGTGACTCCGCAGCCTCCCTCTCTGAGCATGCTGGGAGTGGTAGCGACTCCACAGCCTCCCTCTCTGAGCATGCTGGGAGTGGTAGTGACTCCACAGCCTCCCTCTCTGAGCATGCCGGGAGTGCTAGTGACTCCACAGCCTCCCTCTCCGAGCATGCCGGGAGTGGTAGCGACTCCGCAGCCTCCCTCTCTGAGCATGCCGGGAGTGGTAGTTACTCCACAGCCTTCCTCTGAGCATGCTGGGAGTGGTAGTTACTCCACAGCCTTCCTCAGAGGATGCTGGGTGTTGCAGTTATTCATAGAATCTGTGCACCTGCTGGGAGTGGTAGTCTCTGAAGTAACGCCTATGTAGTTACATTGTTATTCTGCAGGTCGAGGGGTCCACAGGAGAAGCTCCATGCACTTTAGAGCGCACAGCAGCCGCCGTCACCACTCCTCGTCCCCGCCACACGGCTCCATCACCGCGGACCGCCGCCATCGCTACGCCTACCCGCCAAAACCAACCTAGCAACGCCGGGGCGGGGCCTTTATCCAGCTGGCTCCGCCCTCCGGAAAGCCCGTGCGCAGTGACGTCAGCGCGAAGGCCGAGCGTGCGCCCAGACCTTATCCGCGAGGAAGAGATGCGGAGGCGACCTCCAGCCAGCTGGTGGCGCTCCTATCTGAGGTTACTGGGGCGAATAGAGAAGCTTATAGCAAATAATGAGCTGCACCCTGAGGGAGGAGGCTGCTCACAGGTGACAGGTGAGTAAAACAGGTCACCAGCAGGTCCCCACATAGCCCTGTAAAAGTGCATAACTGTCTGCTCCCAACACCAATCACGGGCGCAGCTTTTCATGTTACCAGAGCGCTGTATGAAGTGAAAGCTGCGCTGTGTTTGGGTTTGGGTTATAGGCTCATAGCGTTTCCCATAGCAACCAATCACAATGCACCTTCTAAATACTAGAGTGGTTTTAAGAAGTGAAAGCTGTGCTGTGATTGGTTGCTATGGCAGACAGCTACGACACCTTTAGCAACCAATCACTATGCAGTTTTTAAATTGAACCGTAGTGATGTAAGAAGTGAAAGCAGCACTGTGATTGGTTGTTATAGGCTCATCCCTGTTTCCAAAGCAACCAATCACAATGCACCTTCTACATACTCGAGAGATTTAAGAAGTGAAAGCTGCGCTGTGAGTGGTTGGATAGAACAGTCATGCGGTATGAGCCTGCTGGGACTGGTAGGTGTTACCCATAGCAACCATCACTATGCAGCTTTCATTTTTCCTGAGTGATGTAAGACGTGAAAGCTGCACTGTGATTGGTTGGGTAGAACAGTTGTACTCTGTGCATGCTGGGAGTGGTAGTTGTTGCCCATAGCAACCAATCACTATGCAGCTTTCAGTTTACCTGAGTGATGTAAGAAGTGAAAGCTGCGCTGTGATTGGTTGTTATAGGCTCATAGTTGTTTCCCATAGCAACCAATCACAATGCACCTTCTAAATACTAGAGAGATTTAAGAAGTGAAAGCTGCGCATTGATTGGTTGGATAGAATAGTCACGCGTGATGAGCATGCTGGGACTGGTAGTTGTTACCCATAGCAACCAATCACAATGCAGCTTTTATTTTACCAGAGTGATATAAATGAAAAGCTATGTTGTCGTTGGTTCCCAAATGGGCTCATAGCTGTTGCCCATAGCAACCAATCACTATGCAGCTTTCATTTTACCTGAGTAATGAAAAAAGTGAAAGCTGCACGGTGTTGGTTGGGTAGAACAGTCGTATTCTAGATGCATGTTGGGGGTGGTAGTTGTTGGCCCCCTAGCAAAACCCAAAAACTATGCAGCTTTCATTTTATCTGAGTGATGTAAAGACGTGAAAGCTGCGCTGTGATTGGTTGCTATGGGCTCATAGCGTTGCCCATAGCAACCTATAACATGATAGGGGAAGTTAGGACAGGTACAGAGAGAAGCCGCCGTGACCGGTAGAGATGAGTCCCATTGTGCGGCTTTTTTTCTCCCCCCCCTCCCCTCTCTCCTCCTTCAGCAAACTGGCAGCTCTGCCTACAGGGGAACATGGGGGAGAGCGGTCAGTGTAGTGAGGGGTGAGGAGAAACCGCACAATGGACTCATCTCTCCCCGCTCACGGGGGCTTTTTCCTTGCTTCCGTTTCAGGATAAGACCGCGCGGTTGGGACGCGGGAGCTGCAGCTGTGTTTATATGGCGCTCGCCGGGTTTCCCCTTTTCCCTTTCTCGCCCCTGGTCTCCGGCACCAGCGCCGTCTCCTCGTCCTGTTTTTTTTGGGGTTTGTTTTTTCTTCTACGTTGTAATTTTACTCTCTTCCTAAATGACTAATGAGATAATTTAAAACTCTAATCCTCCGTCTTCAGGAGGGTTTCCCGTAACTGGAGCCAACCCTCCCACAGGATGGAAAAACTGGGTCTGAGGAGCGAGTTACCAAAAATCAAAATGGCGGCAGAGGGATCCACGCAGGGTACGGTCCGCGCCTCCTAGGGTTTTTTTAACCTAATTTCACCAAGAATGGGATTTCTCCGCCCGGGGGCGCTTGGGACGATTCTCCTATAAACGGGACCAAAAAATTTTTTTTTTTTTTTAAAATCCAAAGACAACAATAATGAAGGCGTGCTGTGCGAAACTTTTATCAGGGGAAAAAAGGGTCTTCATTTAGTCACTAACTGAATACATTTAAAAGCAGTTTGGGGGAAATTTTTTTTGATGCCGCTACATTATGCCCCCCCTAAAGTGGCACACAATTGCCCCCTACATGCCAAAATGGAAATAAACCCCCTTAAATGCCAGCCTATGAAACCCCCAACAGTGCAACTACAGGTAAAAAACCCTCCATTACAGTGCCACTGCTTTTATATACCTCCCCAAAGAGGACCAGCACATTAATACCTCCCATACAGTGCCAACATGGTCAAAAACCCTCTAAATTGTGCCACCTACTTTAATCCCCCCTCATAAATGCAAGCTACGGGTACATCCCCCCATTACAGTGCCAGCTGCATTATATACCCCCCCCAAAGAGGACCAGCTACTTTAAAATACCCCCAAACAGTCCAACTTGGTTATACCCTTTTTAAAATTGTGCCAGCCACTATACCCCTCAAACATGCAAGCTACGGGTCATACCCTCCATTACAGTGCCAGCTGCATTATATACCTCCCCAAAGAGGACCAGCTACTTTATATACCTCCCAAAAAGTGCCAACAAATGGCTATACCCTTTTAAATTGTCCCCAGCCTACATACCCCTCTACGGCCAACGGGTACAAACCCCCATTACGGGCACTCATTAATCCCTCCCATACAGTCCAAGGCTAAACCCTCTTAAAATTTGCCGCCCGATCCCCTCATACAGTGCCATTACGGTACATACCCCCATTAAGTACCACCTGCTTATGTACCCCCCCAAAGAGAACCACTACATTACATACCCCCAACAGTCCCAACTACGGTATTTAGCTCCTTAAAAACTGCCACCTAGCATTACCCAAAAAAACTGCCACCTCGGTATATACCCACATATAGTGCCAAAGGTATATCCCCCCCCTTAAAATATGCCACCTAATAACCCCCCATAAGTGCCAACATGGAAATCCCCCATACAATGCCACCATTAACCTCCCCAACATTGCCAGCTAAGGTATAAAACCCCCCAATACAGTGCCAACTTCTGTAACCGCTGTGCATCGGAAAAAAATCGACTTTTCTGACAGTTGTTTCCGTGCTGTGGGATCCAGCCGGGGGTAGCAATGGGTAATTTGGGGGCGCATTTCACCCATATTTGCGTTCAATACACCCAAACGCACCCCACAATTAGGGTTACCCATAGCTCCATAAGATCCATAAATTTACACCGTCCCCCCCGGCACAAAAGTCATATTGTACACCGGGGAAAGAAAAAATGAGATTCCTTCTTTGGGGCGCTTACACACCATGGGCCGCCCCTCCCCCTCCCCCCCCACCCCCCCTGCAGCACACATACACCACTTTAGAAGTACAACCTGGCCAGCACAATTTCTAAAAAACCCCCGGGCGTATTGCGATTGGGCCCCAATAGCGTTTAGCTAGCCAGAATAAAAGTCAAAACTGTAAAAAAACCTCTTTATTCCTTTCTAAAATTGAACAGACACAGGGTCGAAAACCCCAAGTAGCCGGCATCACCCAAAACATTGTAAAACAAAATTTTCTCATCGACCACAACCATAAGCCTCTGTGTGGGGTTTCCATTGAGCTTTATCCAAAAATCAAACGAAAATACATGTGGATATTAATTCAGAAAAAAAATTTTCCCCCCAATATTTAAAGACGGCGGGCCCGGGTCATGGACCGCAGCTGAAAAAAGGATTCCCCCTGCTCCTTGGGCATGTACCTCACGAATACGATTTCTCACTCCCCAAGGGCATTGACCTGCAGTGAATACAGGATTCCCACTGCTCCCGGTCAATTTTCCTGCCTAATACAGGATTTCCATGCCGCCAATGGGCATTGACCTGCACGAATACAGGATTCCTCAATGCTGCCCCGGGCATTTTACCGCACTGAATACAGGTTTCCACTGCGCCAATGGGGAATTGGGCCGCAGCTGAAAAACAGATTTCCCCTGCTGCCCCGGGTCATGGACCTGCACTGAATACAGGGGTTTCTCACTGCGCCAATGGTCAGGACCTGAGCAATACAATTTCCCTGCTGCCACTGGGGCATGTGACCTGCAGCTAATACAGGAATTTTTCACTGTGCCTTGGGGCAAGGACCCGCAGCTGAAAACAGATTTTCACGCCCCTTGGGTCAGTACCGCAAACTGAAACAGGGTTCCTCACTGCGCCCCGGGTCATGTACCTGCCCTCTGAGTGCGAAACCACGCTGGTTTTGTGTTCCGGAAGTGGAATCCTCTATACATTCCTATGGGGGTTTTAAAAAGTGCATAGGAATGTAAAGAACAGACGTCCTGCGGGATCAAAGCTCCTGTTCACAGCCCAACAAGAGCAGGGCATGTCCAACAGAACTGTTTTCATCAGCCAGAAACCGTATCAGCTCAG
This sequence comes from Phyllomedusa bahiana, assembly GCA_025379985.1. Classification (NCBI taxonomy): domain Eukaryota; kingdom Metazoa; phylum Chordata; class Amphibia; order Anura; family Hylidae; genus Phyllomedusa; species Phyllomedusa bahiana. Next base: position 22 of record JAODAL010075769.1, on the reverse strand, counting down.
TAAGGAAAGTTACGGCCTACAG
>JAODAL010075768.1:0-13864 GCA_025379985.1 Phyllomedusa bahiana | reverse complement strand
GGAAAGTGTGGCCGGGAGTCAGCAGGGTGGCAGCAGTGTGAGGCAGGGAGCCAAAAGGCCATGCGGTAGAACACCCACTTCGCAGGTCCAAGAAAGTAGTGACATAGGGGCTCACCGAGGCAGCGGTGGTAGTATTCAGTCAGTGTGGAGCGTTGGCGGTAAAATCACCTACACGGCGGTGTGGCAGTTTTTCGCAAAGACAACTGAGGAGCCGAACATGTGTATATGTATAATCTGTGGGCAGAAAGTGAAGCGTGGCCAGGGAGCTAACGTTGGCACCACAGTCCTACGTCAACACATGTAGCGTCACTATCCGGTGGCCTAGGAGAAACGTGTCTCAGATATGGTGGTCTATCCTGCCGCCGCCGCAGCAGCAGCAGCGGCCAGTGGCACGCATGCCATTGCAGCCAGTCAAGGTTCCACCACCTCTGCAGAAGGGAGCTGTTTCTCTTTACCATCATTTCCTGGTCTAGATGCATTCTGACACCACAGTTAGAAGATCCGCTGGACTACTGGGCAGCCAAACTGGATGTGTGGCCGCAACTTTCCAAGTTTGCAGTGGAGAAGCTGTCCTGCCCGGTCAAGGCTCCACCACCTCTGCAGAAGAGAGCTGTTTGTATTTCCCATCATCTCCAAGTCCAGATGCTCCTGCTCCTCACCACACGTGGCGCCAGCAGTCGTTCACCGAGGCAATTGCCAAGAGACAACATTATGCATCCAGCAATCCTAAGGTGCAGAAGCTGACCATGCTCCTGTCCAAGTTGTTGGTACTGCAGTCCCTCCCTTTCCAAGGGGTGGACTCTGCACCTTTCAGAGAACTAATGGCTTGTGCCAACCCGAGGTGGAGAATCCCAAGCCATTATTTCTTTTTAAAAAGGCAGTACCAGCCTGGCACAAATATAGATATAGAACAGAAGGTGGGCCAGTCCGTGAGCCTATCGGTTTCTATCAAGGTGCACGGCAGCGGGGACATGTGGAGCTGTAACTAAGGACAGGGACAGTACATGTCCTTTACGGCCCACTGAGTGAATGTGCTTCCTGCCAAGCCACACCAACAACTTGGACAGGAGACGCCACTTTCTCCTCCACGTTGTCAAACTGCTGCTCCTGCGCCAATCTTGCCTCCTCCTCCACCACCATCTCAGCCTACACAACTTGAAGTGCCGCTCTATCATACCACTGTGTAGGGCACAGCGGTGTCATGCAGTTCTACACCTGGTTTGCCTCGGCGAACGGTCACACAGGGGAGGAACTGCTCCGTGTCATGCAACACGAAATCAATGTGTGGCTTTCTCCGTGACAACTGCAAATTGGAACCATGGTGACAGACAATGGGAGGAACATGGTGTCCACGCTGCACCAAGGAGGGATGGTCCATGCGCGCTGCATGGCACACGTGTTCAATCTGGTTGTCAAAAGGTTCCTCAAGTCATCCACCCATTTGCAAGACATTCTAAAAATGGCCAGGAAACTGTGCATGCACTTCACCAATTCCTACAAAGCCAAGCACACCCTTCTTGAGCTGCAGCGGCAGAACGGCCTCCCCCAACATAGGCTGATATGCGATGTTTCCACTCGTTGGAATTCCAACCTCTATATGTTAGACCGACTGTATGAACAGAGAAAGACCATTAACGATTTTTTGATGATCCAAGTGGACAGCAGTACTCCCCTTTGTAATTTTTATGTCAGCCAGTGGCAGCTCATGTGTGACACCAGCCGTTTGCACAGACCCTTTGAAGAGGCCACATTATTTTTCAATTGCCAGGACTACAGGATGAATAACGTCATTCCACTGCTTTATGTCCTGAAACAGATGCTGCAAAATCTGTCTGGTCAGGGAACTGGAGATGTGCCAACTACATCTCACGCCACATGAGTCCACATGAGTCCGGTGGGGGCTGAATTGGAGGAGGAGGAGGAAATTGGAGCACAAGCAGTGTCTGGTGAAATGAGTGTTTTTTCTACTCAGGTGACAGGAGATGAAGTGCAGGAGCAGCCGGAGGAGGTAGATGGAGATGAGGAAAATGAGGCAGATGACCCAGAAGCACTGTGGCAGTATACAGTGGAGATGGAGGCAGGGAGTCCCTCGGAGTCACTTGTGCAGATTGCCCGCGGCATGCTGACTTGCCTGGCTAGTGACAGCTGAATAGTCACCATCTGGCAAAGGGATAATTTCTGGCTCTCCACCCTCTTGGACCCTCCATTACCGGTTCAAAATGGGAGCCTTTTTTCCAGCTGCTGAGAGGGAGGACAAACTCAAATACTATAGAGAAATCCTGTATAGTTAGTTGGCCGCTGCCTATGTGCACCATGGTCCATCCTCTGACAGGTATGGCCAGGGGGTTCCTCATCGCTCACGTACCACTGCCACGGCTGCTGTGGGGAGGTGGTAGGGGGTAGGATCAGTAGCAGCTCCGTCAGCAGCAGCCTAAGTCTGGAGTTGTTGATGAGCAGCTTCCTTCACCCGCCTAGTGAGGAGAGTACTCAACAGCAGCAGGAACTGGAGCAGACCCTGAACCAGCAGGTGGTGGCCTATTTGGACAGCACTGTGCCACCCCAGGTAGAAGATCCGCTGGACTACTGGGCAGCCAAACTAGATATGTGGCCGCAACTTGCCAAGTTTGCAGTGGGAAGCTGTCCTGCCCGGCTAGTAGTGTGGCATCAGAGCGGGTATTCAGTGCTGCGGGGGCCCTAGTTACCCCAAGGAGAACCCGCTTGTCCACCCGAAATGTGGAGAGACTCACCTTTGTCAAGATTAATCAGGCGTGGATCGGCCAGGATTTCCCCACACCAATGCCTTATGCATCAGATTACATCAGCCATGACGCCTCCCCAAAACTTTGAGAAATGAGTCTGGATTCTAACTACCTGCCTCGGCCATTATTCTGATGCTGCCATCCGCCTGATGCAACATATCTGCTCAATATATATATATATATTTAGCAAGGGTCATAGTTTCTTTATAAAAATCCTCTTTATTAATAACACATCTTTTTTAAAACATGTAACGAAATGAGCATGAAACATGCTACTTGCATTTTCCAAGTTCATAGATTATAGCAGCCAGTCCAAAGATCTCAGTGTATAGACTCCAAAGGCATCTACTTTTCCAAAACGCCAAATTGTGGAGTATAAACAGACAGGCGGTGCCGAGTGTGATGTTTCGGGGCGTATCCAACCCCTTTCTCAAACACGTACTCTACCTAGCGTCACTTCCTTTTATACAAAGTAGCACAGCTGAAATACTGTCAATATACTTAAGCACACATTGTTACATCTGAATCACTAAAAGGTACAAAGTATACATACATTCAAAGAAACACTCGTAGATTTAAGTTTTCATTCATACCAGCTGGAGCTAACGTGTTAAGCCTGAAAATCCAGGCTGCCTCTCTTTGCAGAAGCCGTCTCTCGATATTCTCCATTGTTTTAGATGTGACCTCTTCTAATACACAACATCAGAGTTCCGTTACCGCATGGTTGTATTCACTGAAATGTTTGGCAACGGTGGTTTCGCCAAACTTTCTTTTTTCACTACCTTCAAGTGTCTTTTGAGTTTTCATGTTCCTAATACTTGAACGATGTTCGGTAATTCTAACTTTAATGTGACACGATGTCTGTCCTACATACCCTTTACCACATGGGCATTTCAACAGTTTCAAAGGTTACTCCTTTGGAGTTACAGGTTTAAAACCCTTTCAAGGTGATCTTGTATTGTTGTATCGGATGTGATATATAAGGCCCTTTTATGACGGAATTACAGTTACAGCAACTTAATCATGGAAACGTTCCTGTTCATCTAGTTGTCAATAGACTCTGTTGTTTTCTATTACTACTTTTAAGTTCTGATGACACAACAGAGTTACCAACTGTATGACCTTTCCTATATACAAAATGAGGCATATTCTCAAACAATTTACCGTATTTGGAATCTTTAGATAAAAGATACCAATATTTCTTAATGGTCTTCTTGACTAATGTGCATCAAAAGTACTGACATACATCAGACGATCATCTTGATCATTTTTTTGTGTATTCTTAAGCCATTGTCTCCTATCTAAATGTCTAGATAATTACATTTCTAGATGTAATAATATAACAAGTTATAGTGACCAGGATTGTGGAGAAGGGTCTGGATACATTTCTAGTTGTAATAATAGAACAAGTTATAGTGAGCGGGATTCTGGAGAAGGGACTGGATACATTTCTAGATGTAATAATAGAACAAGTTATAGTGACCGGGATTCTGGAGAAGGGTCTGGATACATTTTTAGATGTAATAATATAACAATTTATAGTGACCGGATTCTGGAGAAGGGTCTGGTTACATTTCTAGATGTAATAATAGAACAAGTTATAGTGACCGGGAATCTGGAGAAGGGTCTGGATACATTTTTAGATGTAATAATATAAAAAGTTATAGTTACCGGGATTCTGGAGAAGGGTCTGGATACATTTCTGGAGAGTAAAAATATAACAAGTTATAGTGACTGGGATTCTGGAGAAGGGTCTAGATACATTTCTAGATGTAATATAAGAAGTTATAGTGACCGGGAATCTGGAGAAGGGTCTGGATACATTTCTAGATGTAATAATAGAACAAGTTATAGTGACCGGGAATCTGGAGAAGGGTCTGGATATATTTCTTGATGTAATAATATAACAGGTTATAGTGACCGGGATTCTGGAGAAGGGTCTGGATACATTTCTAGATGTAATAATATAACAAGTTATAGTGACCGGGATTCTGGAGAAGGGTCTGGAGACATTTCTAGATGTAATAATGTAACAAGTTATAGTGACCGGGATTCTGGAGGAGGGTATGAATAAATTTCTAGATGTTATAATATAACAAGTTATAGTGACCGGGATTCTGGAGAAGGGTCTCGATACATTTCTAAATGTAACAACATAACAAGTTATAGAGACCGGGATTCTGGAGAAGGGTCTGGAGACATTTCTAGATGTAATAACATAACAAGTTATAGTGACCGGGATTCTGGAGGAGGGTATGAATACATTTCTAGATGTTATAATATAACAAGTTAAAGTGACCGGGATTCTGGAGAAGTGTCTGGATACATTTCTAGATGTAATAATATAACAAGTTATAGTGACGGGATTCTGGAGAAGGGTCTGGATACATTTCTAGATGTAATAATGTAACAAGTTATAGTGACCGGGATTCTGGAGGAGGGTATGAATAAATTTCTAGATGTTATAATATAACAAGTTATAGTGACCGGGATTCTGGAGAAGGGTCTGGATCCATTTCTAAATGTAATGAAAAAAAACGTTATAGAGACCTGGATTCTGGAGAAGGGGCTGGAGACATTTCTATAAGTAATAACATAACAAGTTATAGTGAACGGGATTCTGGAGGAGGGTATGAATACATTTCTAGATGTTATAATATAACAAGTTATAGTGACCGGGATTCTGGAGAAGGGTCTGGATACATTTCTAGATCTAATAATATAACAAGTTCTAGTGACGGGGATTCTGGAGAAGGGTCTAAATACATTTCTAGACGAAATAATATAACAGGTTATAGTGACCGGGATTCTTGAGAAGGGTCTGGATACATATCTATATGTAAAAAAATAAAAAGTTAAATAGACCATGATTCTGGAGAAGGGTCTGGATACATTTCTAGATGTAATAATATAACAAGTTATAGTGACCGGGATTCTGGAGAAGGGTCTGGATACATTTCTAGATGTAATAATATAACAAGTTATAGTGACCTGGATTCTGGAGAAGGGTCTGGATACATTTCTAGATGTAATAATATAACAAGTTATAGTGACCTGGATTCTGGAGAAGGGTCTGGATTAGAGATGGCGAATCGATTCTAACGAAGTGGAATTCATTTAGAATTTCAGGAAAACTTCGGTTATGCATGAAGCCGAAGTTTAGGTTGATTCGTTTGAATGAAGCTTCTTTTTTATTGGTAAAATGGCCGCGAGCACATGGCGTTACATGGTGCAGAGAACTGTGGGAGGAAGAAAGCAAAACCCTCAATGATATGTGCAGACATGAAGCCAATTAGCGACCAGCGGGCTTCTGTGACGTCACAGCACTATAAATACGGACGCCATCTTAAATCTTCACACTTCTCACAGTCTGTCCTGGCATAAGCATCTGGCTACTGCTGCTGTTCTATTCAACTCATTATAAAAGAAACTGCTTTTATCAGCGACTGGGGCCAAAGAGTTTCACAAGTGGTTCTCTTACACACACTACCAGTGTTATTATTTTGTTTTAGTTAGTGGGGTATTCTGCCTAAAGTCCAGGGTGGGTGTAATTCTGCCCCATATACGCCTCAATTTTATCTGTTCATTTCTGTAGGGTATTTAATATCCAAGGGTTAATTAAGCCTGTTGTTAGTGGGTTCATTTGGAGTCAAATACAGGGTGTGTATTTATCATATACAGATATCTTCATCAAACAGTGTCTGTACATTTTAAAACAAACAGTATGTCAGACAGAGAGGTGGCAGGCTCTTCACATGTGAGAGGCAGTGGCACAAACATTCCTGGAGCAGGCCCAGGTCACAGCACAGCAAGGGGACGTCGCAGCAGGGGTCACTCGGTGAGGCCAAAACTGCCGGTGTCATCTAGTGGCCGTGTGTTGACCACCAACCCAAGGGTTCTTGATTGGTTGACTAGGTCATCCACTTCATCTCAGATGACATCTGACAACCCCAGCCAAGAGGCAGTGGGTTCGTCAGACACATCTCTTAGATGGCATGGCCCGGGAGTGGGTCAGTGGCCCTCACCGGTCCTCAACCCGCCTCTGTCCCGTTCGGTTCCCTCAGCCAGAGAACTACTATGTGGTCTGGGCTCAGCGCCACTACACAGTGAGGATGAACTATTTGAAGGACAGTCAGCAGCTACTTGGCAGCGAAGAGATGGGGCAGACATCCCCTGCTTCTTGCAGTAGGTGGCAAAGTATTGATGTGGAGAGGGGCATGGGAGGTCTTGTTGTGAGGGGTCGGCCTCTGCATACCAAGACCGTTGAGGAGGACAGCAGTGATGATCAAACAGTAATTGATGATGAAGTAGCCAATCGCATTTCGGAGCCGGGTGAGGCAAGGGCTTCATCATCATCGTTGGGAGAAGAGGGCGTCAGCTTGCGCGTCAGGCAGCGGCGCAGTCAGCAAGTCGGTAAGGTAGCCGCGAGTCAGCAGGGTGGCAGCAGTGCGAGGTTGGGAGCCAAACAGCCACGGGGTAGAAAACCCGCTTTGCAGGTCCAAGAAAGTAGCGGCACAGGGGCTCACCGAGGCAGCAGTGCGGAGCGTTGGCGGTAAAATCACCTACTCGGCGGTGGGGGCAGTTTTCTTTTCTAAGACACCAGAGTAGCCGAATATGGGTATATGTAGAATCTGTGGGCAGAAAGTGAAGCGTGGCCAGGGAGCTAACGTTGGCAACACGGCCCTGCGTCAACACATGCAGCGTCACCATCCAGTGGCCTGGGAGAAACGTGGCTCAGATGTGGTGGTCCCAGTGGCACGCATGCCATTGCAGCCAGTCAAGGCTCCACCACCTCTGCAGAAGGGAGCTGCTTCTCTTTGCAATCATCTCCCAGTCCAGATACTCCTGCTCCTTGGCACTTATGGTGCCAGCAGTTGTTCAACGAGGCAATTGCAAAGAGACAACAGTATGCGTCCAACCATCCTAAGGTGCAGAAGCTGACCGTGCTCCTGTCCAAGTTGTTGGTATTGCAGTCCCTCCCTTTCCAAGGGTGGAAATCTGCACCGTTCAGAGAATAAATGGCTTGTGCCGGGGTTTGGTGAGTTCCAAGCCGAAATTTTTTTTTTTTCCAAAAAAGGGCGTACAAAAATATGTAAACAAAGGGGGGCCAGCCCCTTGAGCTGTTTGGTTTCTTCCAGGGTCACGGGCAGCGCAGTATGAGGACAACTGGACGAGATGCGTTTTCCCCTCCCCACGTTGCAAACTGCGGCCCCTGCACCAATGTCCGCCTCCTCCTCCTCCACCACCCCCACCATCTCACCCTCCACAAAAATGCCCCATCATACCACATGTGTGGGGGCACGGGGTGTCACGCATTCTACACCTGTTTTCCTCGAAAAACGAAGTCACACAGGGGGGGAACCCCTCCGTTCATGCACAAAAAAATCGATGTGTGGCTTCTCCGCCCAAACTGCTTTCAAAACCCATGGTGATGACAATGGAAGGAACATGGTTTCCCCGGCTGCCCGGGGAGGATTTTCCATGGCGCCCTGCATGGTGCACTGTTCAATCTGGTTACCAAAGGTTCCTGAAGTTTTCCACCGATCTTCAGAAATTCTAAAAAGGGCCGGGAAACTGTGCACATTTCATCCCTTTCTTACAAACCAAGCAAAACCCCCCTTAGTTCAACGGCAGAAGGGCCCTTTCCCCCAAAAAGCTGATATGCGATGTTTCCCCCCCACCCTTTGGAATTTCCCAGCCTCCATATGTTAGCCCGTCGTAGAACAAGAAAGGCCATTAATGTTTTTTTTGATGACCCCAGGCGGACGGGAGTACCCCCTGTGTAATTTTGATGAAAGCCATGGACTCATGCGTGACACCCTTTCTCAGGCCCTTTAAAGAGGCCACGTCTTTTCCAGGCTACGGAGAATAACGTCATTCCACTGCTTCATGTTGCACGTCTCTCCCGCGCCCGAACCCGTGCCCCCACCCCCCCCCCGGGCCCCGGGGACGGTGTGCCGCGGTCCGCATACCAGGCGGCGGGCGCATTCGCTCCTGCTTCCTTGCATCCGTTGGCTGCCAGGGCACGTGCTGGCTCTTTAAGATTTAAAGGGCCAGCGTCCTGGTAATTGGTTTTGCCGGCCGCTGACCCTAAAAATGGCTCCACTTCCAACATACCCTTGCCGATCCAATCCTGTAGTATGCGGGGAAAGCCTTCTAAAATTTCTGGTTTCCCTTTCTCTTGTCCCATCCATTTTGCGCATGCCCACGCCCACAAACCCTTTTTGCTGCCTGCCCTGCCCTTTCTGGCCTGCCCCCACATGAGTTCGTCTCCCGATTCGTACCGCATTGCACCTCACTACCGCCGCAGACAAGTCCCCTACTGGGGTACGACCCCGGTGGAATCCCTCCGTAGCAATCCATCCCCTTTGCGGCGGCTCTGGGGAAGACCCGGGGCCCACTTTGACTCCGCTCCCCATCTGGCCTACCACCCCCCGCGGTGGCCCTTGGGTCACTATCCCAGTCATTACACATGTCCTGGAACAGAAGCTGCAAAATCAGTCTGGACAGGGGACTGGAGACATGGGACCCTACACCACGGGACATGAGTCCGGGGGGGCTGAACTAGAGGAGGCAGAGGAGGAGGACATTGGAGCACAAGCATTGTCTGGTGAAATTAGTGTTTTTTCTATCCAGGAGATAGGAGAGGAGGAGCAGGAGCAGCTGAAGGAGGTAGATGGAGAGAGGAAGACAGGCAATGACCCCCAGCACCAGGCAGTATACGGGAAATGGAGGCAGGAGTCCCCCAGAGTCACTTGCGCAGATGGCCCGAGCATGCGATTTGCCTGGGTAGTGACAGCCAATAGTCACCAAAACCCGCAGAGGGATATTTTGCCTCCACCCTCTTGGACCCCTTTCTACCTTCCACAACGAGCGCCTGACTTCCAGCTGCCGCGAGGGAGGAGAATCTGGCGTACTTTAGAGAAATCCTGTGTAGTCAGTTGGCCCTGCCTGTCTGCGCCATCGTCCATCCTCTTTCAAGTCTGAGTGGGGGGTTCCTCCTCGCTCACGTACCTTTTTCCACGGCTGCTGTGGGGGGGTGGGGGGGGTAGGAGCAGTAGCACTCCATCAGCAGCAGCCTAAAATCGGATCGTTTATGACACTTCCCTTTACCCGCCTAGTGAGGAAGAAAACCCCCAACAACGCAAAACCTGGAGCAGACCCTGAAAAGCAGGGGGGCCCTACTTGGTCGCACTCGCCATCCCCAAAAAAGATCCGCTGGGCTTCTGGGCAGCCAAACCGATGTTGGGCCACAACTTTCCGATTTGCAGTGTAAAAGCTGTCCTGCCCGCCAGTATGTGGCATCAAGCGGGGGTTTTATCGGCGGGGGCCCTCGTTTCCCCCCAAAAACCCGCTTGTCCACCTGAAATGTGGGAGACTCATCTTTTTCAAGATGAATCAGCGTGGGTCGGCCCGGATTTCCACACCCAATGCCTTATGCATCAGATTAATCACCATACCCCTCCCCAAAACTGTGAGAAATGATCTGGTTTCTAACTACCTGCCTCAGCCACTATTCTGAGCCTGCCACCCGCCTGATGCCACACATCTGCTGCCAGCTTCTCCATCTGCTACCAACCATCTTTACCAGGGACTGGAATTGCCACCCACCTCCACACTCTGACCTCATGCTGCTGCTGCTGCCACCTCCACACTGCGTCATTGTGCCACTCTGTGGGCTCCTGATGTTGCTGCCACCTCCAGAATTTGTCATTGTGCCGCTTTGTGGCATTCTCATGCTGCTGCCAACTGACCGCTGTCTCACTGGAACACCCTGTGGTTTCCACCTTCCACCACTTTATGACTTTGCCACTATGTTTGGTTTTCCCCTTCTTTTAGTCTTTCAGAAGGAATGAAAAGGATGAGAATTGTCTGATGATTAGGTAGCCAAAAGCAGGAGTGGATACAGAACACAGAATTTTGCCCATCTCTAAACATTACCCATGAATTAAAAATTCTGAAGCAGGTTTTTTTTTTTTTTTTATACTCTGACTGTGCCGTTCCTCTGCTGTTACTCTAGTAAATTTATGAACAAATTGACAACTGACTGTTATCATGACTCATCAAAGAGCTGTCAGTAAGTCAGTCAAGGGCGAGTTATTGCTAGACATTACTTTTAGTTGCAGGAAGCATACTATAAGTAATGTCTAGCAATAACTAGCCCCTTTCTAACATGTGATGGAAACGTACATCATCATCCCAATAAGGGAGTTTGGAGCGGGCTTACTCACTGAATCCATTTCATACACTGCAGGTGCTGGCTGATTATAATAGTGGTGCTAACAGTAGGGATGGGAGCTGGATCCTATTCTTGCTGTTTAACCATTGTTGACTCTGTTCAATTGCCCCTGAGATTTCGTGGTGACAATAGGTCTAAAGCACAATGAAAACCCAACAGATTTGGTATCACCAGAGTCATATCACCCTGCAGAACACAGGTAGCACATGTTTAATACCAAAGAGTGAACAACATAAAAACAAAACCCCCGAAAATATGGCACAAGTGCATTTTTTTCACATTTCCCCCTCTTAGAATTTTTTGGGGGTTTCCCAGCACATTATATGGTACAGTTAATAGCACCATTACAAAGTAGGGACACAGAAACTTTTTGTAACACTATTAAGTAACAGCTGCAGTCCACAAGATGGCATGGAGCGGGCTTTGTACTGCCATTGTAGATGTGTAGCTAAACACAGTGGTTCACACATATCAATACTGTAACTCGTAGACAGTGTAACCTTAGACTAGACAGTCCTACAATGTGCCGCAAGTTCAATAGTGTTGATAAATCTAATGCATGTGACAAATGCCTGGGCCAACTTTACACCATTTTTAAGTTGGCTTACTTTAGACAACTAACTGCATCAAAATTGTTGGCTTATGCTAGGCCATGTCACATTTTCCTCAAACCACACCCTTTAACATAGGCCACACCTCTTTTGTCTGACAGGGCACAAAAGTGTCTAGAAATTTTCTAAAACCCATAAAAAATGTGATGTAAAGCATACACGTTATTTTCTTTAGTACACATTGTACCAGACACAAAACATTAGACAGGAACTTTCACCACATTGATTAGATTTCAACATGTAGCCAAAGGTAAATAAAGACTGTTGTTCTGATTTTACACTGTTGTTCTGATTTTGCTTCCTCATTTCAAAGTTAGAGCAGCTCTTATCTCCTGCTTGTGTACTTCCTTGGTTACTGACCACCTCTTTCTGCTTTAGCAGTGCCTGGGAACGTGGTGTCAATTTCTGCTGTGTCTTATCAGCAGAACAAGAGCTTGTTTATCTTTCTTACTAACAAACATTAACCTTTGAGAGCTCTGTAACCATCTTCCCTGCTATTTTTGCCCTCCATCATCAATGTCCCTCTAAGATACTCAGCTAGGAATAACAAAGCTGAAATGTCATTCACTGCTGTAGAACCACCTGCTGCCTGAACAGGAAGTGGGAGTCTGAAGCTGTAGAACCATCCACAGCCTGTACAAGATGTGGGAGCCTGATGAGAATACCTCATTAAGATAGTCCAGGCCTTAGTCCTTCTTTACCAAGAAGAAAAACAGGGCAATGTTACAACCCAGACAGCTAAATGAAATTGCTCCATTGGCAATGGCAAGACTTACTATTATAGACCTGTCAGGTGAAGGGATCCTTTATGGATCCAATAACTCCCAAGTGACTACTTCTAATTATAGTCGTTCTCTTACCTTTTCGTATCGATCTGTCCCAGTCCATCATGATGACTTCTACTAACAGCTGCACAGTCTGCTGCCCAGATCTCATGGCAACAAAGGCTTTCCCCTATCCCCAGCCTAGGCAGTAAAACAAATAAATTATATTATGTTTTACCAAGTTTTATCAATACAGGTTCTGGATACAGCTTTAAAGTAGGCCAGTCAATCAGGATACAACGCAATTTTATTTACCAAAGGAATCAATCAATTATGATCAAATGATAACATATGAGTGATAGAATAAACTGGTAACAGAAAATAGTGTGAAATTGGGGATATTTTTGCTAAATATGTATTTACAAAGGTTAAATATTTACAACACTTCACCTCCTCGGAGCTTATAACATCACCTGTTCTTAAATCTTCAGCCAGAGAAGCTTAATGGTGAAAACAGGGACCTCCAGGGACCAACACCAATGTGAGCGTCCTCAACACTGGGTACAAGAGCTTCTGAAATCACCAAAGTTTCTCTGGTTCTTATATGTCTTAAACAAATAAACTGGCAGACACAACCTACGTATTGTGTCCACTTAGAGCACAGAGTTATTTTGTATTACCTCATCCTATACCATGGAGGGGCCAGCTCCCTGAGTATAAGATAAGAAAATACAAAATCACTCCGAAACCAGACGATGAGGACCCATTAGATCGTAAATTAAGCAAGTGAAGTCTGCAGGCTTGAGAGATAAGCAGAGGACTTCAAGCCTGTATAATTATAGCTTGTGATACAACAATGGACATTATAATTAGTTTAATATACAAGAAGTGGAGATTAAGACATCAAATACTCACAAATTTTACTAGCACTACAAGATCCCAGATCAGATCCCTTAAGTAATTTCATAACTGACACCAGACCTCTAAATTCAGACTCCAGACCATGATAAAACCAATTGTTTTCTCTACGACTTATATCCAGCTCTGGTGTCATTCACTGGGTCCAAACCCTTGGGCACAACTTTCTGTTGTTGGATCGTGTCAGAAGCCTGAGCAGCATATCTAGAGAAGCTGAAGAAGAGTCTGGGGGTGAAGAGGATAACTGTAAAAAACACTAAGGATGGAGGGTGCATTTATCTACTAAGCTCAGGAGATGACATCTAATTGGATATCTAAATGGATTCCCCCACTCCAAGGGAAGAATTGTGTGCGGTGGCTGCTTTTAAAACAGACATTTACTCTGTGTTCCCAGAAATACATTATACTTAAATAGGTTTTGCCACAAAGTAAAATTGATGTGGGAGGTTTGAAAATTAAATAATAAACATTTTCACCATTCATTATTATTAAAAATTCTGTTTTGTTTTAGCTGCTAATAGGATCATTATTCACAGCTCGCCCAGGGGGTACGACCAGGGCTGTGAGCTCCTC